>JAIUCV010002832.1:0-40779 GCA_026724425.1 Erythrophleum ivorense | reverse complement strand
TCTTCACTCTATCAGAAACATATTGCTGACCACTTGGAACTAGGGACTCTTGATGCTGCAACAATGCAAAAACACAGAGCGGTAATCAGACAACCACCAATCTTTAGATTGAAGCGGTTGCTGATAAATAACAGAGGCAGATACAGAGGGTTCCTCTTTTGCCAAATATTCCAGAACCATAAAACAATAACAGGTCAAGCCAGAAGCTAAAAGACATGGCAAAATATTTTGTGGTTCAGGGATTGCGAGACAGAAATTGACAGACCTGATCTATGACATACTCAATTTTCTCCTTCCACATTAAAGCTTCCTGGATGTTGAACGCTGCCATCTAGCAAGAACATACTCCACCTGAACTAACAAGAAGCAATAAAATGCATTATAACAAAATAAAACTATTGCAATCTATTCTCAGAAAGAAAAGACAAGTTACCGTGATTCTGTGGTGCTTTTCTTTCTTGTTATAGACAGACAACACATAAACCATCTGCCAAAACAGAGTCAAGAAGACAAGAAAATGGAAATACTAAGTGACATTACAGTCAAAGGATGATAAGAGCAAAACCACTTCATACTGTAAATGACGCACATTACATAGACAAGCACTTATAGTCCGAAAATAGTAAAAGAAAGTTTAAAAAAAGACTCACATGTCCGTGATGTGTCTTCAAGCCTCGATCTTCAACTCTACAGTTGCCATCAATCACCATCGTCTTGATAGGAAGCTACGTAAACATGAAGAGAGCATCTAGGTAAGCTCATTGAAAAGCTCAATGAATCAACAATTTATCAAGCTTATACATTTTCTTTTTTCGATTTTTCTAATCTGATAGTATAGTCTCTACTCTCTAGCTCACAAGTCAAAACCACACACTCGATTTGGAAAATGCTAAAATCCAAACCCAAAGCAATCCAAGGCTAACAAAATGTGGACTTACTTCTAAATACGTTGGACCGCGGATGTAGTTGCAATCCACTGCTTTCCCAAGGAGACACGGTGTGCTTCCCACGCTTTGCCTTACGATCCATGAACCCTGCATGATTCGGTATTATGTGAATCGCTTTGTACATAGAGGAAGAGAAGAAGAAAGAGAGAAAAAATTAGAGGGAGAGGGAGAGAGACCTTGGGGACTAAAGGTATAAGCTTGAGCCTACTATTCCGAAATTCGTCATCACCATCAACAAATCGTTGGAAGAGAGATCCAGGTACGAGTTCTTTTGCCACGAAATAAAACACCATACTGTAG
Organism: Erythrophleum ivorense; assembly: GCA_026724425.1. Classification (NCBI taxonomy): domain Eukaryota; kingdom Viridiplantae; phylum Streptophyta; class Magnoliopsida; order Fabales; family Fabaceae; genus Erythrophleum; species Erythrophleum ivorense. The sequence goes on along the minus strand of JAIUCV010002832.1, from coordinate 39,532 downwards.
TGTGTTGATCCAGGAACCTACCAAAATTCCGGTTTTAGAACATCGATAATAAGCTGCTTTTTTACATTGTAGTTCGCGGGAAAAACTTACTTGAACATTTACTACCAATGAGAAAAAACCCTTATCTGCAGCAACCTGAACAAATTATCAAGTGATGAAGAAGAAGATGGGATATAGTTTCTCCCTTAAGACTTAACTAGGAACTTAAGTAAGACGAATTAAGGTGATTGTCTCTCTTACTTGTGCTGCACATCCCTTGCGTCTAACCACATGATCCAATCTTTTAGTGTCTTTGTACCAATCGACGGCGACGAGATCCATTAGATGCTTCCCAGCAGGAATCTTCAGTAATAATGTTGAATGAATGATCAGAATCGAAGATGTAAGTAAATGTGCATCTTTCTAATGCATTTGAATTTTTCATCAGGTAAAAAAATGTTACTAACCTTCCTTTTATCCTCACAGAAACTCTTGCCACTGACTTTGAAGTTGTTCCCATCAGAAATCCTCCAGCAGTTACGGGCATTTTCATTATCATCGTGTCGTAGATTACCCGAGAAGCAAGACAGATCAATGTCGAGAGCAGGTTCCTCTTCTGAGGTTTCAAATGGCACGAGAGTTTTACAGTGATTAGATATATTTTCACCGGCACAGGTACAACTTACGCGTTAATGATTGGATCCAACTATCAGTTTTTACCTGTTTTCTTGGCTACGGTCTCCGGCTTACTCGTTTCAGGCTGAAATAGTTAGAGGTTAAGAAAGACCTAACTCGATGAAATCTTTAGTTCAAAAGAGAATGCTTGATAGGCCAACCTCTTGTTCTGATTCAGCTATCTGAAACTCGTCATCATCGTCCGAGTCTTCATCCATTAGCACAGAGTTTCTGCTGGCCCCATTTGCTTGATCAATAGAAAGGGAAGACTTATGCTGAGGCTTTCCACCTTTACCCAAGGCTAAGGAAGAAGATGCCATATTAACCATAACAGGGATCCTGATTGGATGACCTCTATCATCTGTCGTGAGAACCACTCGCGCAAGCCTGTGATGAACATGACCTTGTGAATTAGAACGGCAGACGCACAAGTGCGGTTTCAAAAAGAGCATAAGTCATTTCCCAGAGGGATCTCAGTGGAAATGAGCACAAAAGAACTTACCAGAAACACTGTTCAGCATTTGAAGAAGACAATGTTGTTGAAATGCTGGAAGATAACCTGCACCCCAACCTTTTAGATCAATTTGTATAAGATGTTGCACTTGTGTTCTAGGCCTTCCATTCCGAGGCTTTAGTGGGGCAATGTTAAATCCTCCACCTAAACAATGGAACGTACTCTGAGTTAGCTCGTAATACACAATATATTAGAAGATGTTGGTGGTAAAGGACTTAGCATGAGAGAGAAATCATAAACTTACTCTCAAGATGCGCCCGAACAAATCCAGGTTGTGGAGCACAATTCTCATGCTCCCTAGAACGAAACAATACCACTTCACAGAAAGAAGCGAGATAAATAATTAAAACTAGATACGAAGAGTCTGTCTAGTTTCTAGCATAAGTAAAAGGGGAAGGGAATATACCATAACTTCCATCGTCATTACGACGCCAATATCGTACATAGCAGAGGTCACGAGGCCACACAACCCTGCAGCCATTTCGACAGTATGAGTGGGATAAAACAGAGCTCCTAAAGACAACCAGGTTCTATTCTGACTGAAAACAGGAGGATCGCAGAGAGTAAGCATTATAATGACCCTGTAAATCCTTTCTACCATTTTTTCAGCAGCATGGGATTTTGGTATGCAAAATATAAAAAAATCTGCATAAACCTAGAGCCTCCAAGAGAACTGGTCTATTTAGTTGGTTTTTCGACAAGTTGCAACAATGCTTTTCACCTCATCCCATGGTGATAGTTTCGGACAGGCATCCCTCCATACATAATGCATGTCTCCGTTTTCTACCTTGGGTTACTAGAGGTATATGTTACTACCATCTTCAACATAACATAGTCACAAAATACCAAGCAAAGAACATCATGTATTTGGTGAAAGGAGCTGCCTACGCCCATACGCTCATGGAGTTTAACCGTTGCATGGCCGCAATCCGAGCTGCTAAACCGGAACTTGCACAATACTTAGAGGAAGCGGATCCTAAGTTGTGGTCTAGAGTACATTTTCCAGGGGATCGGTACAGCATTAAGACGAGTAACATTGCTGAAGCTATCAATTCCGCACTGAAGAGAGCCAAGGGCTTTCCAATACCTTGTCTGCTGCAATACATCCGAGAGAAGCTAGGGGTGTGGTTTAACAAAAGGTGAGAGGACGCCTTGAGTCTTCACACCCCATACAGTAAGGGAGTTGAATATTTGATGTCTGTCCGTTCACACTATGCAGAATCATACAATGTGGAACACATAGATGGATGGAAGTTCAACGTTAAGGGTGGAGGAGGACCTTATATTGTTGATTTGGAAAACCGTTCATGTGAATGTGGTGTATTCCTAGTTGAAAAAATCCCTTGTTCACATGTGATTGCAGCGGCTATTGAGGCAAACATACACATGTCGCAAAACGTTGCAACGACTTACACGAAAGAGGCGCTATACGCGACATATGCACATCCCATATACCCCGAGGCAACACATGATGTAGAGCCAGAAGAAGACATTTGCCTCCCTCCAGATGTTAAGCCAGCTCCTGGCCGGAAAAATAAATCTAGGTTTCTAACATGGCTAGAATTGTCTAAGAAGAGACGCACCAAACCAAGAAAGATGCACAAAATTTATAGTTGTTCGAAGTGCCGGCAACCGGGGCATACCCGTCCTCATTGTGTAAGTGTCTTACAACTCTGTCTTACAACTCACTGTGTATTCATGGTTAATGTTGATTACATGTGTTTTTAAAAGTTGAATTGTTTGCACTGATTTAGGTGAAGAACGAAGATGTAGACTGAAAAAGAGGTCTACGTCGTAGATCTACGCGGTAGGTCTACGCGGTAGGTCTACGCAGGAGGTCTACGCGTTAGTCTACGCAGGAGGTCTACGTAATTGGTCTACGCAGGAGGTCTACGCGTTAGTCTACGCAGGAGGTCTACGTAATTGGTCTACGCAGGAGGTCTCCAGCTTTTTCATGTTTTTTTATCTAAGTTAATACGAGTCGCAACCTATGCAGCTTTTTCATGTATCAGAACACTTGCACTAATTCGAGATCTACATTAGAGGTCTACTCCGAAAACAGTTACATTATGATTCATCAAGAAGGTTATAGGTTACACCAAAAACATATAGAGCGTCAGTTATAGGTACAGAGAAAAAATGGTACCATAGCGCTTTTCCAAAGTAAACCCAGTTAATATACAAAGATATCTAGCTAGCTATATCTCCAGATCATCCCAATCACGTTCTGGTGGTCCGCGACAGTTGAGCTCAACGAATATGTCCGCTGCAAGCTTTGCTCTTATAGCTTTCATGTTCTTACCACATAGCGTCTTCGGAAAAAGCCTCCCAAGGCTATGGTACTCGATGAACTTTAGACATAAGACACCACAGTCACTGCAATTGTCTTGCGCAGGCACATCCTTTCCAGACAGATACTCGTGTGTGAAACGCTCCAACGGGTACCTCTCTCTATCATTGATGTCAGCCATGAGCCGAAGAAGATAAGGCATCATCACAGCAATTGGCTCGAGGGAGTGAGACAACACAGCCTCACTGAGATAACCAGGTAAGCTGTCCCACACAGTAATATGCCTTCTGGGTATCGAAATCATCAAGGCAACCCAATGATTCTCTTTCACGTTCCATGGCATGTAGATCTCATCAATATTTACTTCCCATTTCTTTAGCGTTTGGCAGAATGTTGGTTTCTTCCCTTCAAAGTAATCATAAGCACCTCCTGGTAGCCATCTTCCTAATCCATATCGATCCGGCTCAGAATCCACAAACCTCCTATACTTGTCTTTCGTCCACAACATACTAGGACCACTATCAGCAAAGCAGATTCGCTCACTCCTAAACCATTCCGGGTGCAATTTCATGCGCTGACGAAACAAGTCCAAGACTACATCCATGTGCTGAAAATATTTTTGAAATATACATGCACGTTAGAACGCTGAAGAAATGGGAAGCATAGGAATAAAGGTCTACTGGAAAGGTCTACAGGATAGGTCTACAGGAAAGGTCTACTGAAACGGTCTACGCGCATGAAAGGCATAAGAATAAAGGTCTACAGGAAAGGTCTACAGGAAAGGTCTACTGAAACGGTCTACGCGCATGAAAAGCATAAGAATAAAGGTCTACAGGAAAGGTCTACAGGATAGGTCTACAGGATAGGTCTACAGGAAAGGTCTACAGGAAAGGTCTACTGAAACGGTCTACGCGCATGAAAAGCATAAGAATAAAGGTCTACTGGAAAGGTCTACAGGATAGGTCTACAGGAAAGGTCTAAAGGAAAGGTATACAGGAAAGGTCTACGCGCATGAAAAGCATAAGAATAAAGGTCTACTGCATCTGTCTAATGCAAAGGTCTACTGGAAAGGTCTACTGAAACGGTCTAAGCGCATGAAAAGCATGTATACCGTATCCGCAAGCCATTCTGTCTGGGTGACTAATTCCCACCACCAGTGGAGTTGAGGTTCAGCGTCCCAAAGAGGTTTCTTAGGGCCACTGGATAGAAGACAGAAAACACTCAGTTACTAATCAAACAATCAAGATAAATATAATTATTAAGAGGAATTTTAAGAAACTACTTACAAAATGCCTTTAAACTCCTTCTTAAGTGCTGAGAGCCTATCCTTATCTACTGGCGTGAACGGATCGTACCCAAACCGTTGCTTTCCAATGATGTCCTTCACTGTTCTATTTCCCACATACGGAGACCGTTGAGATGCGGCAAGCTGTCGCTGACGATCTACGTTTGCTTGTGCAACAAGTATTGCTGCTTGTTGTTTTAGTTGCTGCTTCTTTGTGTCCTCCCTTCGCTCTTCTTTTGATGGCATATGCGACTTAACAAAAACGAGCTCCGAATCGTTACCGTTGTCACTCCCGCATGGAGATATATGTTGTTTCTGCAAATGTGAACCAAGTATGTATCAAACAAGGTTTGTATAAATGGCACAAATATTCTCAGGTTTTACACGAACCAAACAAGGTTCAGGCATATAAAAAAACAATATCAGCAAAACCAAAATAAACTACAAGTACTTCTTAGGCTTACGCCTGACTCGAAGGACTCTATCAGGTACAGGATCAGCACTAACCCGATCTTTTTTCTTCGTAGGAGTGGTATCTGTCTCGGTAACCTTCTTCATAGGAGTGGCAGTGTTATCGCCAACTTTCTCCTCTGCATCATTCTCCTCTTCACCGGAAGGCTCATCATCCTTCGCAGACTTCTCAGGCTCCTTAGGCTTAGGCTCCTTAGACTCTTCGGGCTCCGCATGCCTTGATGCATCTTTCATAACCTGGATGGTTTCTTCTATGCTGACCACCTTCTCAGTTAGGGTCCACAACCTGGCATCAGTCTGTTCGAAGCCCAACTTCATCTCCGCAGTCAACTTCTCGCTGCACTCTTCAAACAGCTTCTTAATCTTCTCCTCAAAGCGACTGAAGCCTTCGTCAGCAATGGAAACTGTCTCTGGACATTGCCTCTTCTGCATCTCCTCTCCATGGTCTGCTAATCTTTTCCTCTTCGCAGACTCCCTGGATTTAGCATTCTTGGCCACCAGTACACCATGAGGATTCCAGTCGTCCGGCTTCCACTTCCATCTACCACCTAGTTCACCGTACAGTGCCTTGATAATATTCTCAACCTTCGGGTCATCTTCATCATCATCCCACTTTGGGTAAACAAGATCTCTCTCCACCAATACGCAGTGCTCAAAGTTCACCTACAAACATAAGGTAAAGTTATTAAAGAGGTCTACTATAGAGGTCTACGTAATCGGTCTACGTAATAGGTCTACTGGAAAGGTCTACGTAAGAGTTCATGCTAAGAGGTCTACATTAGTCTGAAAACAAAGTATGTACCTGCTTCAGTATGGTTTGTCCAATGTTTCTTAAGCCCCATATACCTTTGTAGGCCAGGAGCGGCACCTCTGGAGCGTTTGGTATGGGTGCACCAAAATTGGCTCCGAATTCAGGCATGAAACGATAGGCCCATACTTGTAGCACCTCAACAAACCCATCCATCACATATCCAGACTTCCATAGCTCTGCTCCTTTGATGGCTTGCATCAGGTTCTTGAAAGCTACACGCCCCCACGGATAACTCTCAAACTTCTCTTCATCCATCACTAATCTGGCCAGGTTCACCGGAGTGTGGGAAGTGGTTCTCTGAGCCACAATAAATCCTGCGTAGAGGGCCAAGTAACCCAGCCTAATTTTGTCCTCACTCGGCCAGTGTGTTGCCCATTGGCATGCTTGTGTGAGCTGATGTTGACTCGGACCAGCCTCAACGTCTACTCCGAGCCTCTCCCAGAATGCTCTCATCTGTAGAGTAACCTCACACTTGGGGTCATCAAGATCCTCATCCTCTACATAGTCGCAGTTGAGGCCGGTGAGATATTCAAATTCATGCAGGGAAAATTTAAGTGGGTTTGCACCAACCGCAATCCAGATCTCATACTTCCTCTTGCACTCTAACTGGTATGAGAGCATAGTGTGGACCACTTTCGAAGACCACTCGAATTTAAGGTCGTGAAACTTGCAGAAGACACCAACTCGCGAGTCGCAGAGCGTTTCCCACTCGGCATCACTCAAGAGTTCCTTCACGGCAGTGAACAGCTTTCTGTCGTTGCTGTAGTAGGCAATGCTTTTTTGGGGTTCGGGTTCATCTCCTCTTGTGTAAAACCTTCTTGGATAGGTTTACAGGAAAGGTCTACTGCAAAAGGTCTACTGCAAAAGGTCTACGTAAAAGGTCTACGTAAAAGGTCTACGTAAAAGGTCTACTGAAAAGGTCTACTGCAAAGGTCTACTGCAAAGGTCTACTGCAAAGGTCTACTGCAAAGGTCTACTGCAAAGGTCTACTGCAAAGGTCTACTGCAAAGGTCTACTGCAAAAGGTCTACTGCAAACGTCTACTGCATGTCTACGTATCAATTCTATGGTTTGCTCTTCCCAAACGACACTGACCTATGTTTCAGCCGAAATGTCGAAGAAGAAACGACATGAATGAGTTATAAATTATACCTGTATATCAGCGGGAAATTATGTCTGAAACGAGATCTAAAAACAAAATGACACATGAGTTCGGTGAGATTATATTTGGTTATACAAAGTGGAAATGGTAAGAAGAGTGAGTGACTGAGTTATTACCGGGAAAGGGAATCGACAGGAGCGCTCCGACTCTACCAATGACGACGGACCGAAGACGGCACCGGCACCAATTTGTACATATTGCGAACAATAAACCGTTAGCCCCGACTGAAATGATATATGTTAACGATACTAGATAGAGGGCGGAGATATTACCGGCGTGAACAAACGGAGGCGGAGCAAACGGAGGCGGAGCAAACGGCGGCGGAACAAACGGCGTCGAAGCAAACGGCGTCGAAGCAAACGGCGTCGAAGCAAACGGCGTCGGACACGGAAATCGAAGAAAATCGCCTCTCGAGAGCGCCGAAATGTACGGAAATCAACTTCTAACAAACCCTAAAAATTAACAGTTCAAGGTAAAAATCGAATTATATACAACGGTTTAGATGTACGGTTGGTTATTTCAATTAATCACGGTTAAGGTGTTCAATTTACGGTTCATTACAACAAATTCAGCCGGTTATTTTATAACTGAGGTCTACCGCTACGGTCTACCACGAAATTACCGAAACGTTTCAAATCCCCCCCAAATCCACCGTCTATTTGAAATTTTGGGATTCCCACTAGGTTAATTATTTGGTAGATCTACCTGGTAGATCTACATGGTAGACGTACCCGGTAGACCTCACACATTTATATGTTTTAACCTAAATGTCTTTGCTTACCTATAAATGATTCATTTGTATTCAGTCATATTTTTTGTAGATGATAATGTCTATATTTTAATTATTCATACAAGTGTTTTTGTAAAATTATTTTTTTTTAATTTTTAATTTAAATTTAAGATTTAATTATTTGGTAGATGAAACAGCCAAGCCTTTTTTTTTTTTTATAATTAGCCCAGATTAATATTCTCATAAATATTAATCCTCAACAGCTAATTCAACACAATGCGGAAGAAAACCAATATTATTAAATCATAAATAATTATTCACAATAACCAATAAAGAATAAAACCAATAAAACCAATAAGCAATAAGCAACCTAAGCCGGTTTGCTACATTATTAAAATAAAGTCTAACACCCTAACTCACGAATTTCTGGTCAACCATAACAACAAAGCCAGAATCAAATTCCTAATCTCATCATCCTCTTCTCTCGGTCTCTTTCCGCGGAAGAACATTGCTGTTACCTGCATCACATTGGAATAGAGATGCGTAAGTATTATCATAAATACTTAGTGAGTGGATCATCCTGCCTACAGGCCAATTACGTCAAACACTAGACAAACATCACAATAAACATCAACAATAACAATGCTCAACAATAAACCCCAACAACCTGTCAGGAAACCCACGTTTCCTGACACCCAGGTCGGTGTCGACCGACACCTGAATGGTGTCGATCGACGCCAGCCTTCTGAGTGTCGATCGACACTCATCGAGTGTCGCTCGACACCAGCTCGACGCCCAGAAACCAACATCAACGAAAATCGCATAAAACACACAATTTCGTGGGATTCAACCCCCACATCGATCAAACAACAAAATAACTCGATCCTACACAAGAACAACTCGAAAAACTCATCAACAATCTCGAAATCACACAATCTCCAATGCTAACGGACCTACAGTCACGCACTCACCTTGAAAAGAGATTGGAAAGAGGGAAAAGAGAAGAACAACAACCCAAAGCCTCTGATTCAACCTCCAAACTTCACAAACCTCCAAAAACACCTCTGAAAAGTCTCTGCCTCCTTTTCTAACTTAGAAACTCTCAAAAAGTGACTTTCTCTCGCGGCCAGAGACTTTATTCGCGACTTAGGGTTTCCAAAACCCTTAAACCAGACAAAACCAGCCGACTTAAATCAAACCGGTCGATTTCACCATAACCGGTGTCGATCGACACCCTCCCTTGGTGTCAGTCGACACCCATCGACCAAACCAACTCCAATTGCAAATCGATCGACTTAAACCGGAAATCAAACCCGATAACCGGTGTCGATCGACACCCTTCGCGATGCTTGAACCTTAGACCGACTGCACAACAATCAAACAAGAACATGTACAGTCAACCCTCAATTCACACCTCTAAGAGCATGTGCCAACTACTCCCGAACCCCTAGCATCGTCCAACACCACTTCCAAAACAACTTTCTGGTTCACGGATGTTACAGTAGATCTACATGGTAGACGTACCCGGTAGACCTCACACATTTATATGTTTTAACCTAAATGTCTTTGTTTATCTATAAATGATTCATTTGTATTCAATCATATTTTTTGTCGATGATAATGTCTATATTTTAATTATTCATACAAGTGTTTTTGTCAAATTATTTTTTTTTTAATTTTTAATTTAAATTTAATATTTAATTATTTGGTAGATCTACCTGGTAGATCTACATGGTAGACGTACCCGGTAAACCTCACACATTTATATGTTTTAACCTAAATGTCTTTGCTTATCTATAAATGATTCATTTGTATTCAATCATATTTTTTGTAGATGATAATGTCTATCTTTTAATTATTCATACAGGTTTCGTTGTCAAATTATTTTTTATTTAATTTTTATTTTAAATTTAAGAATTAATTTTTTGGTAGATCTACATAGTAGATCTACTTTACCCTAAACCCTAAATCGAATAATTTAGATAAAATTTTGTAACAATGTGCTTGCCCTATTGTCATTTTACAGTTTAGATAACAAATAAACGAACATTGAATCGTATAACAAACCAAAAACAACAATTGGTCTAGAAATTTTCAAAACCCTACAACTTACACCATTCAACCCTAAACAATCTACTCAAACTCTTATCCTTATGAACTATATATTCATGATATTTATAGATTCATGCATTTTTCTGAGATCATATTTTTAGTAGACGTTAAATGTCTATTATTTAGTTATTTGTGAAACAAATATTTCAAAATAGTTTTTTGTTTAATTTTTAATTTAAATTTAAGATTTAATTATGTGGTAGATTTACATGGTAGACGTACCCGGTAGACCTCACACATTTATAGATTTTAACCTAAATGTCTTTGCTTATCTATAAATGATTCATTTGTATGCAATAATATTTTTGGTAGATGATAATGTCTATCTTTTAATTATTCATACAAGTTTTTTTGTCAAATTATTTTTGTTTTAATTTTTAATTTAAATTTAAAATTTAATTATGTGGTAGATCTACATGGTAGACGTACCCGGTAGACCTCATACATTTATAGGTTTTAACATAAATGTCTTTGCTTATCTATAAATGATTCATTTGTATGCAATCATATTTTTGGTAGATGATAATGTCTATATTTTAATTATTCATACAAGTGTTTTTGTCAAATTATTTTTTTAATTTTTAATTTAAATTTAAGATTTAATTATTTGGTAGATCTACCTGGTAGATCTACATGGTAGACGTACCCGGTAGACCTCACACATTTATATGTTTTAACTTAAATGTCTTTGCTTATCTATAAATGATTCATTTGTATTTAATCATATTTTTTGTAGATGATAATGTCTATATTTTAATTATTCATACAAGTGTTTTTGTCAAATTATTTTTTTTTTTAATTTTTAATTTAAATTTAAGATTTAATTATTTGGTAGATCTACATGGTAGACGTACCCGGTAGACCTCACACATTTATATGTTTTAACCTAAATGTCTTTACTTATCTATAAATGATTCATTTGTATTCAATCATATATTTTGTAGATGATAATGTCTATATTTTAATTATTCATACAAGTGTTTTTGTCAAAAAAAAAAATTTAATTTTTAATTTAAATTTAATATATAATTATTTTGTAGATCTACCTGGTAGATCTACATGGTAGACGTACCTGGTAGACCTCACACATTTATATGTTTTAACCTAAATGTCTTTACTTATTTATAAATGATTCATTTGTATTCAATCATATATTTTGTAGATGATAATGTCTATATTTTAATTATTCATACAAGTGTTTTTGTCAAATTTTTTTTTTAATTTTTAATTTAAATTTAATATTTAATTATTTTGTAGATCTACCTGGTAGATCTACATGGTAGACGTACCCGGTAGACCTCACACATTTATATGTTTTAACCTAAATGTCTTTGCTTATCTATAAATGATTCATTTGTATTCAATCATATTTTTTGTAGATGATAATGTCTATTTTTTAATTATTCATACAGGTTTCGTTGTCAAATTATTTTTTATTTAATTTTTATTTTAAATTTAAGAATTAATTATTTGGTAGATCTACATGGTAGATCTACTTTACCCTAAACCCTAAATCGAATAATTTAGATAAAATTTTGTAACAATGTGCTTGCCCTATTGTCATTTTACAGTTTGGATAACAAATAAACGAACATTGAATCGTATAACAAACCAAAAACAACAATTGGTCTAGAAATTTTCAAAACCCTACAACTTACACCATTCAACCCTAAACAATCTACTCAAATTCTTATCCTTATGAACTATATATTCATGATATTTATAGATTCATGCATTTTTCTGAGATCATATTTTTAGTAGATGTCAAATGTCTATTATTTCGTTATTTGTGAAAAAAATATTTCAAAATATTTTTGTTTTAATTTTTAATTTAAATTTAAGATTTAATTATATGGTAGATCTACATGGTAGACGTACCCGGTAGACCTCACACATTTATAGGTTTTAACCTAAATGTCTTTGCTTATCTATAAATGATTCATTTGTATGCAATCATATTTTTTATAGATGATAATGTCTATCTTTTAATTATTCATACAATTTTTTTGTCAAATTATTAATTTTTTAATTTTTAATTTAAATTTAAATTTTAATTATGTGGTAGGTAGATCTACCTGGTAGACGTACTCGGCAGACCTCACACATTTATAGGTTTTAACCTAAATGTCTTTGCTTATCTATAAATGATTCATTTGTATGCAATCATATTTTTTATAGATGATAATGTCTATCTTTTAATTATTCATACAATTTTTTTTGTCAAATTATTAATTTTTTTAATTTTTAATTTAAATTTAAAATTTAATTATGTGGTAGGTAGATCTACCTGGTAGACGTACTCGGTAGACCTCACACATTTATAGGTTTTAACCTAAATGTCTTTGCTTATCTATAAATGATTCATTTGTATGCAATCATATTTTTTGTAGATGATAATGTCTATCTTTTAATTATTCATATAGGTTTTGTTGTCAAATTATTTTTTATTTAATTTGTAATTTAAATTTAAAGTTTAATGATTTGGTAGACCTACGTGGTAGATCTACGTGGTAGATCTACATGGTAGATCTCCATATTTGTTTTACCACAGCGTCTGGAGGTTAAAATCGTAATCGTGGCATGCGTTTTTTTGTTTGTTCATAAGAGAGCGTGAGGTATTGTTACTGTAGAAAATGTTAGTTTTGCAATTGTTTCAAATTGTGGTCTAGTTGAATAGAAAAAAACAATTTGTGATCTATTTTTGGCAATTCCCCCGCATTTATATTCAAGAAAAAAGGACTAGTAAAAAAAGGAAAATGTAAAATTTCCACACGGATCGTACATAACATATTTTGGACAAGAAAAAAATTGAATAATTGATAAAATGTAAACTTTCGTAAAAGAAAAAAGGTTAGAAATTTAAAAAATAAAAAATAAAAACGAAATCGATGATCACAATAAGTAAAATGTAAAGTCTAATATTCCTAATGACTTACAGTTTTCCTATATAAAGATGTCATTTTTCTTATTAAAACAGAAAAAGATTTGTACTCTTTGACAAAAAATGTTTAAAATATTTGTAGTAAGATGACAAAAAAAATAACCTTCTTAAAAGGAAAAGTACTACATCGTAACAATAGAAAAAGGTAAATTTTATTTGATTGAAAGCTATATAAACATAAGTGAATGAGCTTAATTTCTCAATCAAAATTTTTGCTATCATCATCTTTCACAGTTTAAAAATATTCATATTAGCTAGAATATGGATCAAGAATTGGATACAGATTTGAGGTTATCTCAATATGATCTATGGGTTATAAAAAAGAATTTAACCGATTCTGATACTTCGAATAATGGTAAACTTTATCTACCGCGAGAAGGAATAGCTTCTATAATTCCGCAGATGAGACAGTCTATGGTCCAGCAGATGGGAACGACAAGCGGTGTTGAAGTGAAGGTCCATATTATAGACGACGTTAAACAAGCTGATGACTACACATGCAGATTAACTAGAAACGGTGTGGGCAAACACTATTTGATGGGATGGGGCGCTGTTGCTAGAGACAACCGTTACAAAACAGGCGATGAAATTGGACTCATGTGGGATCAAAGCTATGAAAGATTCTTGGTCCACAAGATAGGCTGATATTAGTAGTCTTGTTTTGACTTTTTTTTTTCTTCTTTTCTTATTCTCAAATATCAAAGAGCTTTTCTAATATTTATTTAGGGGGTTTTAATTTACTACAATTTGTTTTTACTTAAATGTGGGTTTTATGAGTCTGGTAGTCGAGTGATTTAGAAACTCGTGGGCATTAGAAAGATCTTATGATCTTATCCATGGGCCCCCTCTATAAGCTAGTAATTGGTGATTATTGCTACACGGGACTAACTTACTAAGATCCAACGAAAGTCTCAATATTCACGAAGAAATATACACATATTTTTTTCCAAAAAAAAGGTATATACACACCACCACCGTCTGTATTCTTTGTATTACAATGATAATGGCAAAGAGTTTTACGTAAAAAGAGAAAAGAACGACACCACATTGACTCCTCCCTTTATTTGAACTTTGAAGCATCAGCTATTTTGTGTTTTTTTTCAACAAATTTTATCTATTAAATCAAAAGGTGATTATCTCGAAGGAGAAAACTATACCAATTTGGTGTGATTTACATAACAAAATAGGTAATCTCGTGCTCGCGCTAATTAGAGTTATTGCATTGGATCTTGTTAATTACCGCAATAACCTCTTCTCATGGCTGCAACGACTTCCTTTGAGCACTTCACTTCTAATCCAACATGATTATTAATTTATTACCATCTCCGAGAACAAAAAAAGGCATCGTAGTATTAGAATGTATTAGATTTGATTAATGAATATATCTTAACTCTTTTAATCTTTATTATGTAAATCATTTGTGTTCTCTCACTATATGAGAATAATGTATTAGATTTGATTAATGAAATCATTTAAAGAAATTTTAAGAAATACATTTCTCATGGTGTCAATTTTCAAAATTACACCTCTAGTGTGTTAATTTTCAAAATTACATTTTTTCAAATTTTAATATATAAATTTGGGTTTACGAATCCTTGACTATGGTTTAGATTTTGGGTATAGAGTTTATATTTTAGGATTTAGAGTTTTTTTACTCAATGTAAAAGTGTAATATTGAAAATGGGGTGTAGTTTTGAAAATTGACACTTAAAAATGTGTAGTTTTGAAATTTTCCCATATTTGTCCAATCATTTACAAGATTTTTTATGAAAAAATATAAAGGATTGATATTCACGTGAAGTTAATTCGTAGGTATTTTCTTTAACCTTATGCTACAAAGAAAGAAAAGTAGAAAACTATAATTAATTTACCAAAAAAAAAAGACAATCGAACTGAAACAAAGAGAAGTGGGACGCAATAGAATACAGCGTATATCATGCATTCATGTTTCTTAAGTTTTGTATAAAGATGTAAAACAATTAATCACTTTTACTTTCCTTCTCCTTTCTTTCTCACTATAGCGTAACATTGAAAGAAAAGTGAGAATGACGGAGAAAAAAGGAAAGAAAAGAATCGAGTGTATAATAATGAGACAAGTCCAACCAGGACGTTGATGTAAAAAGCTTTTAATATGAATCCAGTTTGGGGACTATAGCCGATGATAGCTCTATATGAGAAACCCTCACCGCCCCGATAAGCCGCTCCGGCAATTCTTCCGGTGTATTCGCCTACAAAATGATCATCCAAAAAGGTTTCAAGAGGAGAAGCAGAAGCAAAATCTTAAAGATTCAAAGTCTCTCAGTTTTGTTAAATTGATTTACCTGTACAAGGAAAGCCATTTCGACAACCAAAGATGTGATTACACCAATGACAAGACCGAGAACTCCATTTGCGACGGTGGATGATCCGATATCAACATCAATCTACATGAATACGAAAACGTTTCTTTTTGAGTTACTTACTGTATTGGTCTTTTTGAAAAAGGCTAACAAAATGTGGACTTACTTCTAAATACGTTGGACCGCGGATGTAGTTGCAATCCACTGCTTTCCCAAGGAGACACGGTGTGCTTCCCACGCTTTGCCTTACGATCCATGAACCCTGCATGATTCGGTATTATGTGAATCGCTTTGTACATAGAGGAAGAGAAGAAGAAAGAGAGAAAAAATTAGAGGGAGAGGGAGAGAGACCTTGGGGACTAAAGGTATAAGCTTGAGCCTACTATTCCGAAATTCGTCATCACCATCAACAAATCGTTGGAAGAGAGATCCAGGTACGAGTTCTTTTGCCACGAAATAAAACACCATACTGTAGTGTGTTGATCCAGGAACCTACCAAAATTCCGGTTTTAGAACATCGATAATAAGCTGCTTTTTTACATTGTAGTTCGCGGGAAAAACTTACTTGAACATTTACTACCAATGAGAAAAAACCCTTATCTGCAGCAACCTGAACAAATTATCAAGTGATGAAGAAGAAGATGGGATATAGTTTCTCCCTTAAGACTTAACTAGGAACTTAAGTAAGACGAATTAAGGTGATTGTCTCTCTTACTTGTGCTGCACATCCCTTGCGTCTAACCACATGATCCATTCTTTTAGTGTCTTTGTACCAATCGACGGCGACGAGATCCATTAGATGCTTCCCAGCAGGAATCTTCAGTAATAATGTTGAATGAATGATCAGAATCGAAGATGTAAGTAAATGTGCATCTTTCTAATGCATTTGAATTTTTCATCAGGTAAAAAAATGTTACTAACCTTCCTTTTATCCTCACAGAAACTCTTGCCACGGACTTTGAAGTTGTTCCCATCAGAAATCCTCCAGCAGTTACGGGCATTTTCATTATCATCGTGTCGTAGATTACCCGAGAAGCAAGACAGATCAATGTCGAGAGCAGGTTCCTCTTCTGAGGTTTCAAATGGCACGAGAGTTTTACAGTGATTAGATATATTTTCACCGGCACAGGTACAACTTACGCGTTAATGATTGGATCCAACTATCAGTTTTTACCTGTTTTCTTGGCTACGGTCTCCGGCTTACTCGTTTCAGGCTGAAATAGTTAGAGGTTAAGAAAGACCTAACTCGATGAAATCTTTAGTTCAAAAGAGAATGCTTGATAGGCCAACCTCTTGTTCTGATTCAGCTATCTGAAACTCGTCATCATCGTCCGAGTCTTCATCCATTAGCACAGAGTTTCTGCTGGCCCCATTTGCTTGATCAATAGAAAGGGAAGACTTATGCTGAGGCTTTCCACCTTTACCCAAGGCTAAGGAAGAAGATGCCATATTAACCATAACAGGGATCCTGATTGGATGACCTCTATCATCTGTCTGTGAGAACCACTCGCGCAAGCCTGTGATGAACATGACCTTGTGAATTAGAACGGCAGACGCACAAGTGCGGTTTCAAAAAGAGCAGAAGTCATTTCCCAGAGGGATCTCAGTGGAAATGAGCACAAAAGAACTTACCAGAAACACTGTTCAGCATTTGAAGAAGACAATGTTGTTGAAATGCTGGAAGATAACCTGCACCCCAACCTTTTAGATCAATTTGTATAAGATGTTGCACTTGTGTTCTAGGCCTTCCATTCCGAGGCTTTAGTGGGGCAATGTTAAATCCTCCACCTAAACAATGGAACGTACTCTGAGTTAGCTCGTAATACACAATATATTAGAAGATGTTGGTGGTAAAGGACTTAGCATGAGAGAGAAATCATAAACTTACTCTCAAGATGCGCCCGAACAAATCCAGGTTGTGGAGCACAATTCTCATGCTCCCTAGAACGAAACAATACCACTTCACAGAAAGAAGCGAGATAAATAATTAAAACTAGATACGAAGAGTCTATCTAGTTTCTAGCATAAGTAAAAGGGGAAGGGAATATACCATAACTTCCATCGTCATTACGACGCCAATATCGTACATAGCAGAGGTCACGAGGCCACACAACCCTGCAGCCATTTCGACAGTATGAGTGGGATAAAACAGAGCTCCTAAAGACAACCAGGTTCTATTCTGACTGAAAACAGGAGGATCGCAGAGAGTAAGCATTATAATGATCCTGTAAATCCTTTCTACCATTTTTTCAGCAGCATGGGATCTTGGTATGCAAAATATAAAAAAATCTGCATAAACCTAGAGCCTCCAAGAGAACTGGTCTATTTAGTTGAGGATGTGAAAGAAGATTAAATTGATTTTGAATGATAACACTACTTTTGTAAGCACTTGAACGTAGGTGTGTGCGTATTGTTGAATGATTACATTGGAAACCAGTCGAGTAGAAGTCTGTGATAGAGTATTGCTGTGTGACCATCCACCTCTTCCACTAATCTCCCATTATGAAAACTGCAGTCCCACCTGTCAGCCATAGGAAACGACCGAAAGCAGAGAGCTTCAGATCACAGACCAGAACACAAGAAAAGACTCTTTCGCTTACATGGTATTATTGATTATGGTTTCTTGTTACCGGAATATGAAAGAGAAAACAGAAGACGGAGAAAAACCTACTCATATCGAGTGCCATCCATGCTCATCACAAGCTCGAATATTTCCTCACATGTGGCCTCCACTACACCAACAGCCTTCATTGCCCTGCTGCAGCTTCTTGGCTGCATGATTAGCACTGTAAATGATGGTTCTTAACTATATAAAACTAATATGTAATCAACACGGAAATTATGCCAAGCTGTTAGGCCCTTCCATACTAGATAATCAACTTCAAGTAGCTCTTCAAAAATTCGTAGACCTGCCAAATGTGTAAAAAAAAGGAGAAGATTAAGCCCAAATTCAAGCTCTATCATAGAATGCTATATGATCTTCCAGATTGGATGGTAGAGAAAATTTATTTTGAAACAGGTCTTAAGTTTGTCTTGCAGAAGTTGTGGCACGTTCTTGAAAGTTGAAACCGTGCATAACCACTAACCATTTTGGCACTGAAGGAGACGCCAGTGTTTTCTTGAAAATGCTTGGTTACTGGAATTATGGTTTGACAACTCAGCATCAAAATCCTTAGTCCAGTCATATATAGATTCTGGAGGGCCTGCATATTTGTTTAAAAGTGATCAGATTATATTCAGGATTGCATCTGACCAAATTAGTTCATGAACAAATGAATTAGGAAAAACCATTTCCAATAGTTGTCCTCCTCAATAAATCACGTCGAGTGTCATCTTCTTCCTCCAGCGCACTGAACCTGAATAAATTGTAGATATTTTCTTCGCATAAATATAGGTATATAAGAAAACAATGGCAAGCCTCAACCGAAAGAGTATATCAAACGATACAGGTCACTTCTCACATGCAGCACTATCTTAGCATCTTTCTGGCATCTGTAACGTTCTAAGAAAAATCCAGAGCTAACACAACCTAAGTGGAAATTGTTAGGATTGATGATTAACTCTACTTTTAGTATCTAATAGGATAAATAAACTAGCTTTTCAAATTAATTTTATGATTATGATCGCCACAAACCACAACCTACTCTTGCATAATATTGATCACCATTTTCAACACAGGTAAAATTTACTCTCTCTAAAGGAAGAGAATAGTATTCCATGACCAGAACTTATGATTAAGGCAGGGAAACAATATGAACAAGAAACTTAAGCAAAGTGAGTTGTTGACAGATAAAACTAAGATGCCTGCAGATACACACAGAAATAATGCACTCACGGGCTTTCATGGTCTGAAGATGAAGCAGTCCTTCCAGCATCCATTCCAGGCTTATATTCAAAAGAAACATATTGCTGACCACTTGGAACTAGGGACTCTTGATGCTGCAACAATGCAAAAACACAGAGCGGTAATCAGACAACCACCAATCTTTAGATTGAAGCGGTTGCTGATAAATAACAGAGGGTTCCTCTTTTGCCAAATATTCCAGAACCATAAAACAATAACAGGTCAAGACAGAAGCTAAAAGACATGGCAAAATATTTTGTGGTTCAGGGATTGCGAGACAGAAATTGACAGACCTGATCTATGACATACTCAATTTTCTCCTTCCACATTAAAGCTTCCTGGATGTTGAACGCTGCCATCTAGCAAGAACATACTCCACATGAACTAACAAGAAGCAATAAAATGCATTGGAACAAAATAAAACTATTGCAATCTATTCTCAGAAAGAAAAGACAAGTTACCGTGATTCTGTGGTGCTTTTCTTTCTTGTTATAGACAGACAACACATAAACCATCTGCCAAAACAGAGTCAAGAAGACAAGAAAATGGAAATACTAAGTGACATTACAGTCAAAGGATGATAAGAGCAAAACCACTTCATACTGTAAATGACGCACATTTCATAGACAAGCACTTATAGTCCGAAAATAGTAAAAGAAAGTTTAAAAAAAGACTCACATGTCCGTGATGTGTCTTCAAGCCTCGATCTTCAACTCTACAGTTGCCATCAATCACCATCGTCTTGATAGGAAGCTACGTAAACATGAAGAGAGCATCTAGGTAAGCTCATTGAAAAGCTCAATGAATCAACAATTTATCAAGCTTAGACATTTTTCTTTTTTCGATTTTTCTAATCTGATAGTATAGTCTCTACTCTCTAGCTCACAAGTCAAAACCACACACTCGATTTGGAAAATGCTAAAATCCAAATCCAAAGCAATTTCGGCAAACCAACAAACTGATCTCAAGAGATGGACAGAAAAATCATAACTTGATCGTAACGATCAAAAACAGATATAGATTCACCTGATTATCCTGCGGCTTCTTCTTGTAGTAAGCCAAAAGACGAGGCTCCAACACGAAATACCTCATATGAATGTACGATCGTCCGATCTTCCTCCTTCCATACCTCACCATCCATCCCTCATACACAACTTTAGACATTTTCTCACTTCTCACTCCCCAAAATCAAGGAGGATAAATATGTCCCACGGAAATCGGAATCTTAGATCCAAATCGGATTAATGTACTTCCGCGGGACCTGATCGGTCATCGGCGCCGGAATCTGGTGTTGGATTCTCAGATTCTTTCCGAAGATTTATGAGTCTCACAAAAGGTTTTGAAATTCGGTAAAAGACAACGAAATTCAACTTTGACAGAAATCTAAATAGAGAAACAAAAAATAAAAGTAGAGAGAGAGAGAGACGCAGTGAATGTGTCCTGAAAAAGTGAATTAGTTAAAACTGTAAAGAGTAATTAAGGATTTTAATACATTAATTGAGTAAGGTCCATGCCAGCTTTTGCACATTTCACGTTCCATTCATGTATTTAACGACTGTTGACGAGTGTTAGATTGGAGATGCTTAACGGTATATATAAATCATCATTAGAAATATCAAATCAATTAAATAATGTAAAGTTCCTTTTTAATCACATGAAAACACATGGAATAAAAGGGTCGTCAAGACTCGAGATCAAATTTTTTTTACATATGTTTAAATTTTACAGAGGATTAAATAAATAAAACCGAAAAACTTGAAGCAAACAAAGAGAATTCTAATTAAAAAACTTATTACCGTTAATTCTTATTTTTGTTTTGTTTTTTAATCTGAAAAATCTGAAATTGTCTTTTGCTTAATAAGGTGAAATGATAGATTCTATGAGCTCTTGCAGAGGCGCGAGTTCTTTCTTGTCGATGAGTCCAAACTCCTGCAAAACAAAGAAAGACAAAGATTTTAGTGAAATGGCCAAATAGTAAAACAACTTTTATACAATCTAGAGCCAAAATGATGATGATACCGAGAGTAAATTTAATTATTTGAGACGAGAACTTACATGAGTAAAGAGGATGAAGTGTTTGAAGCAAGTGTTGAGATGAGCTTCTTCTTTAAGGCTAACGATTTTCTGGAAATGAGAGTGGTAAATGTGAGCATAAACACGGAATAGTCGTTTAAAGATCGTTTTCACCACATCCTTGAAGTTCTGAGGAAATGGTGCTCCTGGAACAAAAAGAAAAAAACAAAGTTTCACCAGAGATGAGCATTATGATGTAGATAGAACGTTTGTTGTTCCCTTGATAATGATATTTGGATCTTCTTCTTAGATTATTATTTACCAAGCCTTTGAGGAAATAAGGTCTCATCATCGAGCTGAGTCTCGATCCAGTCCATCAAGTATTCGACATACTTTGGAGCAGAAACCTCAATGGGCTTCTTGATCTGCACACCATCTGCCCATCTATATTCATACCTGCATTTATATTTTTTTTTTTTTGACCGTGTTAAAAAAAAGCATGTGAAAAAGAAAGAATCCATAGCAAAAAAAAAACATCAGCCATTCTCTATTTTTACAGTTGCAAAGACAGCATAGCAAGTTAACAAGCGTAATCACGCAGCACACTAGTCGAAAACCCAAAAAGTTCAATCACAGCGAGGAGAAAATACATGATATGAAGCTGTTAACAAGTGAAATAAGAACATACTCTCTAATGAGGCATGGAAATTTCAATCATTTGTTTGAATAAGACATAGTAAAAGAGATGAGGATATACTTGGGGCCAGCAGTCATTGTAGGACAGTTGTCTGGTGTGCAGAATTCGGTAAGTGTGCCATATAGCAAATTCACCTGATTAAAGAAATCCACAGCTGGAAATCGAAAAGCAAAATTTATCAGCAATGATCAACTCCTGCATTACATCCCGAAGACCTTAAGTTTTACAGCAAAGCAGAGTGTTACTCACTGTTGACTGCAAGCCACTCATTTGCATCCTCTCCTGGGGGGAGTCTTACAGCTTCTCTCAAGTTCCCACTTCCTAAGGTCGCGTCTATATGCTTTCGAAGCTGTGCACCCTATAATCACAGCAAGAAAGAAAGAAACAAAACGTTCAGCAAAGAAGAATCAAAACATTATATTCCATGCCAACTAGTCACAGCTACAAAGCAGCAAAACTGCAGACTTTCAAAGAAAACAAGCACATAAAGAGGACAGTCAAACAGTTTACAGACCTTGCTTCCAGAAGGCGCACTCTTTTTAGGACGGAAAGTCTTTTGATTTCTATGATAAAAAGGCAAAGAAAAAGGGAAGAGATGTTATCAAACGGTAAACCACATGTATGCGAGAACAATCACAGCATATGACAGAAATGAATCACAGTTTTTGGGTCCATTTAGTTTATCGCTTACAATCATGAGCCCTGAAGAACAACACATAGCCGATCACCATTGAATGCTTGGTAAAAATAAAAATCCGAATTTGGAGAACATAAATATGAAAATTAAACTGAAACATTTTTGAAGCCACAATTCACAGCACCAATGATCTAAATCCTGTGATTTAATTCCATGAACAGCTTACAAACACTACTTGTATGATTCGGCCAAATACATGACAAGACTATCACGTTCACGGATCCAGATTCCCACCCAAAAAAAAAAACTTGTCAAGAGATGTAAAACACACACTCCGATCATCAATTCACAGAAAAAAAAAAATCAACCATGAACCTGAATCTAGTACCAAATGGAAATAAAGTGAGGCTCATACTTGAGATCATAAGTTCTGATTCGCTATCACAAAACGACAGAGAAACCAAATTAATTTCATTAGGCAAAAAAGAAAATCAGGCGAAAACAAAGCATAAAGCCACGCGATTCCGTGATCCTGCACAATACCAATGTAACTCTACGCAGCCGATTGAATCACAGAAGAAACAAGATCACTAGTTTATGATTTCAAACAGATCTGAGATTGCAAATAATCGCAAACGTATCTTAATTGAACACAGATTTACGCAGAGAAAGAAGAAACTCACCTCCCCAACCCAAACAGACTCATGGCGAAAAAGCGAGCGAGCGAGAGAGAGAGAGAGAGGGATAGAGAGTCGAATAGCTTTTTTTCCCCTCAGG
The DNA here is from genome assembly GCA_026724425.1 of Erythrophleum ivorense. NCBI lineage: Eukaryota > Viridiplantae > Streptophyta > Magnoliopsida > Fabales > Fabaceae > Erythrophleum > Erythrophleum ivorense. Next base: position 16,256 of record JAIUCV010002832.1, on the reverse strand, counting down.
TGGATACGAGAAAAGATGTTTTACAAAAAAAAAAAAAGAGAGTCTGAAAGAAGACGGGAAAAGTGAGTGTATTTATACGATGAAGACGAATGACTCGTTGATTCTCTCTCTCTCTCTTCTTATTAGCTGGCATATTTTTAAAAAATCCCTCTTCTTTCAAAATATTACAGACTTATACTAATATTTTTTTCAGAAAAATCAATTATTACCTCGCAAAGATTGGAAAATTGGAGAATTGTCTTTGTGCGCAAGCAAATACAAAAACAAGTTGCTTCCTCAGTGTCAGTGACGTTTAATAGTTTCTTTTGTTTTCATTTTTCTCAACTTTTTCTTTTTTTTCCCCTCTATTTATGAAAAATTTAATCCATATAACTAAAAAAATGGATTATTTTTGAGTTACTGTTTTTCCACGTCTACTAACATATAACATGGATCCGATGCTGGAATGTGGGGATCCCTAAAACAGGGCGTTCTTTATTGCATGTGTGAAATATTAATTTTCTTCCAGGGTCAACTAGCTAAATGAGCATGAAGATTTGTTTAATTAGGTAAATGATCTTTATAAAAGATCGTCATTCTACAACTTTCCACTATTGAAAGTTATAATCTACCCTTATTAATATCTAAATATTTTTTCACTAATCATTACAGCAATATAAATAAAAAAAATAACAAAGCTAAACTAGATTTTTATTCAAAATTTTGAATTGTCTTTAACATGGAAACATATTGTATATGCACTTCTTTCCAAGTTTCCAACTTTCAACTTGAAAAATGAAGATATAGGAGATGAGTATTCAACTAGTGTTCCTTCCAATGTAGCATACTACCCCTACCTCTCAAGCATCGTTCATGGCCGTTTTCTTCTGCTCTTCAGACAACCAATCCAAGATATCTCTTAAACTTAAGGAATTATCCACAAAGCTTCTAGTGCTAGAAACAGAAAACAGAGAAAGTGTAGACAGTTTCAACTTTCAAGAAAGCTTTAACTCTAGAGAAAGCTTAAAAACCTATATGTTCTAAGCCATTTAGATACAAAACACCTTGTACGTACAGACAAACCATGTGCTAAATATATATACATTCTAATTTTCCTTTTTTAGTAGTTGTTATTCATGTTCAGAAGAAAAGAACAAAGACAAGGAATAAAGAAAAGATAAAACAAGAAAAGAGAAAGATAGTATTTAATTATAAGCAAGGTATAATTTAAATAACCTGTGTAAGCGTAACAATAACACTTGCTCGTCTTTATTTCTAGTCTAAAAACAATAGAAAAAGAAAGAAACCCTTGAATAAAAACTTAAACTTTTATGTGGAAAAAACGTTCACTAACCTTGACACTTCTCTAAAACATCCACAGAGTGAAGCATCGTGGTACGACGAAGAAGAAGAAGACAAGATGGGTGAGATGATTCCACCTCATGTGATTGGACTTTGGGAGAGATGGAGCACTCGTGGAGTCATAATACTCAGTCTCTTCCTCCAATCTATCCTCATCTTCTTTGCACCGAGCCGAAAACGCACAGCAAAGAAGCTCTTCCTTGTGCTCATATGGTCAGCTTATCTTCTTGCCGACTGGGCAGCTGATTACGCGGTCGGACGAATCTTAGAGAGTCAAGTAGAAGAATCTGAAAAAAATACCAAGAACCGTGAGCTGCTAGCTTTTTGGTCACCGTTCCTTCTCTTACACCTTGGAGGTCCAGACACCATCACAGCACTTGCTCTAGAGGATAACGAGCTTTGGAACAGGCATTTGTTCAGCCTCGTCTGTCAAGCGATCGTTACTGTCTATGTGATCCTGTTGTCTATACCGAACAGGCTTCTGACTCCAACAGTGATCATGCTTGTGGGCGGAGTGATCAAGTATGTCGAGAGAACAGCTGCGTTGTTCTCAGCGAGTCTTGACAAGTTCAAGGACTCCATGCTTCAGAAGCCTGATCCTGGTGCTAGCTACGCGAAGCTCATGGAGGAGTACGCAGCTAAGAGGGACATGAACATGCCAACGGAGGTGATTTTATTGGAAGATCCAGAGAAAGGACGAGAAGGCACTGCTCCAGTTAGGCCTAGCAATGATCTCACCGCGCTTCAAGTTGTTCAGTATGCTTACAAGTACTTCAACATCTTCAAAGGTCTTATTGTTGATCTTATCTTCACTAACAAGCAACGAGACGAGAGCAGGAAGTTCTTCGACTCGCTGAAGCCAGAAGAAGCTTTAAGCATCATAGAAGTCGAGCTCAGCCTCATCTACGACACCTTGTTCACAAAAGAAAAGATTTTGCATAACTTGACTGGAGTTGTGTTCCGGTTTATAGCGTTGGGGTGCCTTGTTGCGTCTCTATGCCTCTTCAAGATGAAAAAGGAAAATCAATACGATGGATTCGATGTGGCTCTCACGTACGCGTTGCTCATATGTGGAATAGCTCTTGATTCCGTTGCTCTTCTCATGTTCTGTGTATCTGACTGGACCATCGCTAGACTGAGGCTTCTAAAAGAGGACATGGACGAGAAAGACACCAAAGCGGACAGAGTTCTCAACTGGATCACTGAGTGGATCCTCGGTTTCAGGACACTGAGGTGGATTAGATCCGGAGATGGACATGAAGTGCTCAACAGAAACTTCATGTTTCGAAGATGGTCTGAGTATGTTCATGCTTACAACTTGATTGGATACTGCTTGAAGATACGTCCCAAGAGAATCCATCCTACCAAGGGAAAGATACACATTTTCTTTCAAATGATCTTTCACGCTTTGCGCATAGACATTGTCATCGACAATGCCACCAGAGGAATCAAGCTCTGTTTCAGAGCCATAGCACAAGGAACTCGCCGGTTGCATAACTCGATAGACCGAAATTTGGCCAAGGACAATCTGATAATCCGTACGGTCAGCTGGTTCCTCCTTTTCTGGTTTGTGCTTCCTCATCTGCTCGGACTTTTGATCAACGATGTACTAGACTTTTTCGGCACCAAATATTTGGTTGAAGAGATAAGATTCACAACCAGTGACCGCCTCTCGAGAGAGCTATGGGAGTTCATATTCAACCAGGTGAAACACAAACAACGTTTCGCTGAAGACCAAGAAAGTGCAAAGGGCATATCTTCAGCTAGAGGAGACTGGACTTTAGTCGAGACATCAAGCAGAAACGCAACAGACCATACAAAGCTTCTCCGGTACGTGACAGAGAAAGATTACGACCAGAGCATTCTACTGTGGCACATCGCTACAGAGCTCTTCTACCAAAGCCAAACAGAAGAAGAAACCAAAGAGAAGCAAGATTCTTATTACACTAACCGAGAGTTCAGCAAGATCTTGTCAGACTACATGATGTACCTTCTCATGATGCAGCCAACTCTCATGTCGGCTGTTTCAGGAATCGCAAAGATACGTTTCAGAGACACGTGCGCAGAGGCGAACGAGTTTTTCACGAGGAGGCACATCAGGAAATCAACGCGCGGGAAAGAAGACGTCGTGAGAGAAGCGAGCCGGGCTATTCTCTCTGTCAACACGGATGTTGAGCCTATGGATGTGAAAGGAGACAGAAGCAAGTCTGTGTTTTTCGATGCGAGCGTGCTCGCCAAGGAGATGATGAGGTTAGAGAGTGGAGGAGAGAAGAACATGTGGGAGGTTGTGAGCAAAGTGTGGGTTGAGTTGCTTTGCTTTGCTGCGACTCATTGCGACTCCAAAGAACATGCTTCTCAGGTTAGCAAAGGCGGCGAGCTCATCAACTTTGTCTGGCTTTTAATGGCTCATTTCGGTCTCGGAGACCAGTTCCAGATCAACAGAGATGATGCGAGAGCCAAACTGATCGTTGCCAAGTGATGATATTTTTTCCCATTAAAAAACTTCAACAATAAATTCGTAGTGTAGAGTTAAACTTCGCTGATGCTTACGAATATGAAACTCGTCTCCTTTGTTATAAATGGAGTATTCACAGTAACTCTCCTAATCACACGATTCTTCAAGCCCTGAAATCCATTTCTTTTACGATTTTAGCATCTTCTTAGTAATAGAAATCGGGCATAAGTAGAAGAAAATCAAATCTTCTACACGATTGAGACAGTAATCGTACCATTTCTCAAGCCCCAAAACCTTAATCTCGATTAGATTCTTCACCACATAAACTACTAATGAAGTGAAACAACCTCAAATTAATTAAAGCAGCGATGAAGCTTCATGCTTGGTGATTAACCATTGATAATGTATTTGCGCTCTTCCTTGTTCCGTTGTTTCTTCCTCCACTTGCGATTTTGCCGCGTAATTCCGATCTGTTTTCGGATAGAAGACGAAGTAGAGAAACGGCCTTTGCTTTGCCTGAGCTACTACAATCAACCTTTAGTGGGCTATCTCCTTCTTCATGGGCTTTAGCACCGAGCATCTCAGGAGTCATTATATTTTTTTAATAAATAATTATTACAAATATTTATGGATACAAATTTGTGAAATTTTTTAAAATACACATTTTTTGTGTACATTTTCAAAACTACATTTTTTTTAATATAAGTTTGAGCTTACTAACCACTGGCTAAAGTTTAGATTTAAGTATTTAAGTTTACATTTTAGTGTTTGGGATTTAGATTTTAAGATTTAGAGTTTTTTTAGTCAATGAAAAAGCTGTAGAACATCCTATAAATATAGAAAATTACTTTACTTTTTTTAGTTACCAACAGTGACCATTATAATAATAACATAAAAAGAGTAACAAGAATATATATGCTAATGAAAAGAAGCATTTCTAAGCGATCACTATAATTTAAACATTTATTTATCTAATCAAATACACTCACGAATACCTCTTGCTTAAAAGTACGACACTTAACTGTGTAAACATCATTAAGCCAAATAGAGAAAATCATTGCAGCATTCTTAGTAACGTGTGTGCATTGTGCAAGACAAAAGTATGTTTAATAACAACAACAAAAGAGACTAAAGGGTGATTTTCTTGATTTTATTATCAACAAGGAAAGTATATTTTATTCTGACACAAAAAGCCCTTGATTAAAGAGCTACCGTGGAATATAAGAAAGGAATGCAAAATCTAACCAGCAGTGGCAGAAGACATTTCACGTATTATTAAATAGCTTCAATTCATTTATAAACTTCCGGTCAAATATTAAAATATTTACAAACAATTATTCTTCTACTCCCCTATATATATTACCCTGAGTAAAAGAACATGAAACAGCAAATTTGATACTTAACGAGCTTAAGTATTTCAGACAGAAAAAGAGAGAGTAAGAACAATGCGAGTGATTCCACTAGCAATCAAAGAGATCTTAGAAAAATGGAACATCAGACTACTTGTGATACTGTCTCTGTTGTTTCAAACATCTCTTATCTTTCTCGCACCGCTGCGAAAACGCACATCGAAGAAGCTTCTCGCCGCGGTTCTGTGGACATCGTATCTTTTAGCAGATTGGACCGCTAATTATGCGGTGGCTCAGATCACCAAGAACCAAGGAGAGGAACTAGAACCTGATGATCCTCCGAAGAACAAGAAGCTACTTGCTTTGTGGGCACCGTTCTTGTTGTTGCATCTTGGTGGTCCGGACACGATTACTGCGTTGGCCCTCGAGGATAATGCGTTATGGGCACGTCATTTGTTTGGCCTCGTATCTCAAGCGCTTGCAGGTAAGTAACGGTGTGGATACGATTTGGATATCTGAAAGAAAAACGAACAAAAAAGAATTATATGTGTGCATTGGCATGAAGATAGAATTTTTAAGTAACAAATATCAAATGCAATATAGGCTTAGATTGGTTACATATTCATATTTTACGTCCGGCCGCTTCGTCGTTTCAGTGAAGAAACTAATTAGAGATATTATATAATCTATACTATAAACGAGTTATATTTTTGATGATCAGAGGATCTTAGTTCAAAAATCTAGACTAGTTTATTAACTTAACAAAAAAACTTTTTACAGAATAAAAAGGGATGAAATAATCATTTTTTTACTAAATAAGGTAATCGATTACAGAGACAATACTTAAAATGTACTAAACCTTATATGTTCTGTTCCAAAATAAATAAAAGAATCCGAAAGTACTACATATTTAAGGTTTAGGAATGAGTCATGAAAGTTTAAGAAAAGATGCTAACTGATATATGAAACCTTACTAAAATCTTAAAAACTTTTCACAAAACCTTAAGTTTGTGCTATTTGGAAGCATTTTCAACTGTGGTAATTTTGGTACTAATTTACAGTACAGAATCCAAAGTTTGTGCTATTTGGAAGCATTTTCAGTTGTGGTAATTTTACTCTACTTACATGGATGCATAATGAATTATGAAAACTCATAACCAAGTGACCAACATAGCGAAACCGATATGACTAAACAAACAATTGCTTAAATACGTCTTATATAAGTTTCTTCTTAATTACTATCTATTTATGTTGTTATTCCAGGTGTATATGCGGTGGTGCAGTCAGTGGAAAACGTCTTATGGCCATCAATAACATTACTATTCATCACCGGAGTGATAAAATACACGGAGAGGACACGCGCATTATACGCAGCGAGTTTAGACAAATTCAAAGACCGAATGCTTCAACCAGCAGACACTGGTCCTAACTACGCTAAGCTCATGGAAGAATACGCTTCGAGAAAAGACTCAAACCTCCCGACCGAAATCGTCCTCATCGACGAACCGGACAAGCACGAGAGACCTCAGACACTCGTTAGACCGGACCGAGATCATCTAACCGATCTCGAAATCGTCCAGTACGGTTTCAAATTCTTCAACACTTTCAAAGGTCTCGTCGTTGACCTAATTTTCAGCTTCCGTGAGCGAGACGAAAGCAGAGATTTCTTCAAAGAGCTGAAACCAGAGGAAGCTCTTAGGATTATCGAATCCGAGCTCGGTTACTTATACGAATCCATGTACACGAAAACCGCGATTCTCCATACGAAAACCGGTACTCTCTCTCGTGTTGTTGCGTTTGGATCGCTTCTTGCTTCCTTCTTCGTCTTCCATCGTAGACCTCTCAAGTCCGTGGAGTTCCATGGAGCGGATGTTGTGATTACTTACACTTTGTTCATCGTCGGTATCGCGCTTGATGTCGCCTCCATGGTCATGTTCTTGCTCTCGGACTGGACATTCGCGGTGTTGAGCAAGCTCAAGGACGATCCCGAGGAAGATAAGAGCTCTATCGACCCTTTCTTCAACTGGTTACTCTCCTTTCGTAGACCGCAATGGAAGAAGCACAAATGCAGAGGAAACCGTGTCCACGAGGTTCTCACGACGCGGATCTTTTCAAGAAGGTGGTCAGGTACGATCTACGGATTCAACTTCATCGGGTATTGTTTAAAGACCAAAGCTTCAAGAATCCATCGGAAGAGAGTCCGCAACGCTTTGAGCGAGTCTGTGTGTGAATGTTTGGTTTCGACGTTCGATAAAGTAATCAGAAGAATCCAAATGTTGTCTGGAGGGATCAAGAACGTCGATAGATCGATCAGGATTGTGATGAGGCAGTTGTCAAGAAAGAATGTGATGATTCGTTACACGGTTTATCCGTTATACATTATGATCTTCTTGGGGATCCCTTATGTTTTCGGAGAGCTTTGGGGTAACGTTGATTGGATCTTCAGCGTTAAATCTCATATAGACCAGATCAGATTCGTGTCGAGCGAGCCACTGACGAAGAATCAGTGGGAGTTTATCTTCAACGAGCTGAAACATAAGTCCGATTTCGCGGAAACGCCTGAAGTTGCAAAGAAAGTGTCTTCGGCGAGAGGAGAATGGGCTCTAAGGGATGCGAAGTTGGCGGAAACAGAGAGATTGATGCGTTACGTAGAGAATGTTGATTACGATCAAAGTCTTCTCCTTTGGCATATTGCAACAGAGCTCTGTTTTCAAGAAGAAGAAGAGGAGGAGATATTGAAGAAACAGAGCGGAGAGAGCTGCGACGACCGGGAATTCAGCAAGATTGTGTCTGACTACATGATGTATCTGCTGATAATGCAACCGAAGCTCATGTCGGAAGTTGCGGGGATCGGAACTATAAGATTCAGAGACACTTTAGCTGAAGCAGAGAGGTTTTTCAACGGAAAGCATGTCAAGAACTTGAGAGATATGAAACGAGCGAGCAAGACGGTTTTATCGGTTAGTAATGATATCGAGCCGATGAATGTGAAGGGAGATCGGAGCAAATCGGTTCTTTTCGACGCGAGTATGCTGGCGAAAGAGCTTCAGAGATTGGATGAGAGGAGTAGTGGTGGTGGTGGTGATAATGGAGGAGATGGGAAATGGAGAGTGTTGAGCAAAGTGTGGGTTGAGTTGCTATCTTACGCCGCAAGTCATTGTAAGGCAACAGAGCATGTGGCGCAGCTTAGCAGAGGTGGAGAGCTGCTTAACTTTGTTTGGTTGTTGATGGCTCATTTTGGTTTGGCTGATCAGTTTCAGATCAATAAAGGAGATGCTCGAGCTAAACTCGTTAACGGAGAGTCATAAACAAACAACTGTTATTTGAAATTTCTTTTGCTCTGTTTTGTAATTTTAAGCAATGTTTTTCAGATTTCATTTGATTCAAATCTTAATTTTAAGGACAAATGTTGTCGACCGATTAACGAGATCAACTAAAATTTGTACGGATTTGTTGTAAAAAGGGGTTTCACTGCATAATTTAGTTTGAAATAGATTTCAGAGAGTAGACGATCGCTATGGCTACTTAATCCTACATTGATGTGTGATGCTTTAACCATCCCAAATTCCCAATAATACTTAATGTCACCAAACCTTATAGTATTTGATATTATGTGCATGATTCGAAATTCACAGTGGGATCTTTGTCTTCGTAATATATAGATGCATTGATTTGTAAGCGCATTTGGTTGATTGGATTTGTACGTTTCCTCATCCATGCATGCAACAATTACTTATTTGCATTTACTGTTATGGGTAAATATGTGGATGCCCATTAGCCCATTAGATCCACTTCTCTATTTGTGTTTTCTATCTTGAAACCCTATGTTGTACTCCTATATATAGGATCTATCATTCATGAATAAGAATAACCAATTCCTCTCATCTCTTATACTCTCTTTTCTATAACACGTTATCAGCACGAGTCTCTACCTCTTAGCTTTTCTAGGTAATCAAAAATTCTAATAGTTCTTTTAGTTTGATTTCACAAGATTCAATGAGTAATTCATATTACTTTGTTGATATGTGTTTTTCATATAAATCCATTTTATCAATATTTAATCAATATTACTTATTGATAATACTTTGGATTCATCAAGCAATATGGTTCATATATATATATATATTTATTTATTTTTAATTATATTTCCCAGAAGGATTTATAATTTATTCATTTCTATTTATATATATCCCTGAAGGATTTATATTTTATTTATTTACATATATCCCAGAAGGATATTATATTGTTTATGCATTTATTTATATTATTGTCTAATTAAATTATATCACACAAGGATTAACATTACAAAATCATATACATATATCTCTGAAAGTTTTTTTTTTATGAATATCCCAGAAGGATTTATATTTTATGAATATCCCTGAAGGATTTATATTTCATGAATATCCCTGAAGGATTTATATTTTATGAATACTAGGTGGTTAGCCCGCACCTTGTGCGGGCATAACCTTTTTAAAATAAAAAAAATTTAATTACATAAGCAACAGAATTTAAGATGATTGATTTTAAAACTTATATGCATATACAAAATTAATATGATAAAATCAATTAAGTTTCATTATGTTTTAGAAATAATTCTTTATATACTATATTTATTAATTTCATATATTTTGTATCTTTAAAATATTTTATTATGCTATTTTTAGTTTAATGCACGAAACCTTATCAATTATTTTAAATTTATTATTCGTGAAAGAAGTATTAATATGTTGGAAAAATGAGAAATATCAAAATATAAATTATATCTCTTATATTGATATATAATAAACCATTAAACATAATGCAAATATGTGTGCTTTTAGTGATTGTATTCATTTTTTTGTCTATTATTAACTTTTTATTTTTCTAATTTTGATGTTTCATCTTTGACTTCTCCTTCTCTTTCTTCAGCTCAGTTTTCTTCTTCAATCTTTTCTCCCTCTTATTATTTTCCAATGATCTCATTTTTTTCATCGTCTTATTCCTCTTCTTCTATTTCTTCCATTTTTATTTGTCGTCGTTTCCTTTTCTTTATCTTTCAATGTTTTTCTTTCAATCTCTTATTATTCATCTTCATAACCTCAAATTCTCTCTCTCTTTCTTTTTCTTCCTTTTTTTCTTCATATTATTTTTCTTCTTCAATCCTCCTCTCTCTATCTTTATCGCCTTCACATTATTCTGATTTTTATATACCCCACTCGTCTTTTACTCTTCATCTTCTGTTTTTCTTGTTCGAGCAGAGCTTTTCTTCTTCTTCTTCTCCAAGTTTCTCATTGTTTTCTTTTTACTCCAATTTTTATTTGTTCTTGTCTACATCTTTTCCAACTTCTTCTTCATCGGCCCTGTCTTCTTCAGCTTTATCTTTCAACTTTTAATACTCTCATATTCTTGTGTTGTATTCGTATACTTCTTCTTCTTCTTCTTTATTCTTCTGGTTTAGTTTTATCTCTATTTTTCTCAGTTTTTATCATTCTTAATTATTTCTCCACCTTCTTATGACATTCGTCTTTTTGACTTTATATTCTTCTAAATTTTTTTTTTTCTTGTATTCATCTTCATCTTCTTTTGCTTTGTCTTCTGCATCTTTTAGATTGCTTTTTTTTATCTATTTTCCTTTTTATTTTTATTTTCGGTTTTTCTTATCCAACTTTATTATCTCTTTTTATTTTTCTTCATCTTTTTTATTTTTTTATTTTTTTATTTTCGTTTATATTCGCCCTCTTCCTTTTATTTACAATTTCTTTCTTCAACGGCTTTGTGTTCTTATTCTTCATATTTTCATCATTCGATTTTTCCAGCCTTGTCTTTGTTTTTATGTTCTTCTATTGTAATCTTGTTTTTTTTTTTTTTCATTCGTTTTGTTATTTCAATTTTGTTTCTTCCTCGTATTCTCATTCTTTTTCATTTTTTTGTTCGTCTTCATATCACTTGACTCTCTTTTCTTCTTTGTTTCCCTTAATTCTTTCATTTTTTTGTTTATTGTTTTTTTCTTTTCTAACTTTTTATTCTTCTCATTATTATTTCCTATATTCCCATCTTTGATTTCTTATTCTTTGTGTTCCGGTTTTTCTTCATCGACTTTGTCTGATCTGTCATCTTTTTCTTTTCTAGTAGTTTTTATTTGCCTTCTTCACCTTCTCGTCTGAGACTTATTCTTATTCTTCCTCTTCTTATTCTCCAATGATCTTAACTTCTTCTTTCTCCTTTTTATCGTTTTCTTATTCATCTTCTTATTTTTTCTTTCTGTTATTGTAACATCCGTGAACCAGAAAGTTGTGTTGGAAGTGGTGTTGGACGATGCTAGGGGTTCGGGAGTAGTTGGCACATGCTCTTAGAGGTGTGAATTGAGGATTGGCTGTGCATGTTCTTGTTTGATTGTTGTGCAGTCGGTCTAAGGTTCAAGCATCGCGAAGAAAGTGTGTTAAATTCTTCTGAACGACTAGTATCGATCGACACCCGAAGGGTGTCGATCGACACCGGTTATCGGGTTTGATTTCCGGTTTAAGTCGATCGATTTGCAATTGGGTTGGTTTTGGTCGATTGGTGTCGACCGACACCAAGGGAGGGTGTCGATCGACACCGGTTATGGTGAAATCGACCGGTTTGATTCAAGTGATTGCGGTTTGGCTCGGTTTTGGGCGATTGAAGCCCTAACTCGCGATTAAAACACTGTAGCCGCAGAGCAAAGGCACAGTTTTCGAGGTTGGACTTTTGCAGAGAGAAGGAGGCGATTTTGGTGAGAAATTTCGAGTTCCTGGAGCAGATCTGAGCCTTGTTTCATCTCCTTTCTTTTCTCCCGTTAAATCCAAGGTGAGTGCGTGACTGTAGGTCCGTTTCACTAGAGTTTTCGTGGATTTTCTGAGTTTAGGATTGATGTTCTTCGTGTTCTTCGAGTTTTGGTTGATTTGATTCGTTTTGGGGCCTTGAAAACCCCGAATCTGTGTTTATCTGTGAAACTGCGCTGTTTTGTAGATTTTGGCTTCGGGTCGTCGAGCTGGTGTCGATCGACACACCTCCGGGTGTCGATCGACACTCAGAAGGATGGCGTCGATCGACACCATAGAGGTGTCGGTCGACACCAACCTGGGTGTCAGGAAACGTGGGTGTTTCCTGACAGGGATGGTTTATACTGTTGATTAATGTTGAGCATTGTTATTGTTGTTGATTATTGTGATGTTTTGTCTAGTGTTTGACGTAATTGGCCTGTAGGCAGGATGATCCACTCACTAAGTATTTATGATAATACTTACGCATCTCTTTCGTAATGTGATGCAGGTAACAGCAATGTTCATCCGCGGAAAGAGACCGAGAGAAGAGGATGATGAGATTAGGATTTGGATTCTGGCATTTATGATGTGGTTGATTGAGAATTCATGAGTTTAGGGTGTTAGACTTTTTTTAATAATGTAGCAAACCGGCTTAGGTTGCTTATTGGTTATTGGTTTATTGGTTTTATTCTTTGTTGGTTATTGTTGAACGGTTATTTACGATTTATCAATATATTGATTTGCTTCCGCATTTGTGTTGAATTAGCTGTTGAGGATTAATATTTATGGGAATATTAATCTGGGCTAATTAATTAAAAAAAAAAAAAAAATTTGGTTGTTTCATTTTGGTATCAGAGCGTAGTCGGTTTTAGGACTGTTAGTATTGGATGAATTGGACTATGTGTTTAATTGACTATGTGAGTTAGTCAGTTAGTGGTTTAATCTCATCCTCTCGGTCTTCCAGTTTTCCGCGGAGAGATGGACGCAGGTCGTGGTCGTGGCCGTGGTCGTGGTCGCGGTGCAGCCCGTGGGGGCAGAGGAGCTGGTCGCGGTGGGCGAGCAGCAGGTCGTGGAGGTCGGGGTGCTGGTCGTGGAGTGCCAGAGGCTGAGGCCTCAGTGGAGAGTGCGGCGCCTAGTGTGGCGGCAGCGTCGGTGACACAGTCTGTTTCGTTAGCCGGTGAGGCTAGTTTGGGCGTCGGGGGTGGCGCGGGGGCAGGAGCAGTTCCCGGTGGGGGCGCGGCTCTTGCTCAGGGTGATTTGATTGTGGGGCTACTGACGCAGCTTTTGGCACGTCTTCCAGAGGCAGTTCCACAGCAGGCTCCGGTTGCACCTCCAGCGGCCGGGGCACAGGTTGGTGCCGGGGCACATGTTGGTGCCGGGGCACATGTTGGTGCCGGGGCACATGTTGGTGCCGGTTTTGTTGAGCAGCAGGAGGCTGCGGTGCAGCAGGGTGTTGCAGTTGGGTTTTCTCCTTATCGTGAGATGATGAGGGAGATGCAGAGGATTGGTACGCCTACGTTTGAGGGCGGGGTTACTCCAGAGCAGGCTGACGAGTGGCGTCAGAGGTTGGAGCGGAACTTCGATTCTGTTCGTTGTCCGGCACAGTTTCAGGTTGAGCTGGCGGTGCACTACCTTGGGGGTGATGCACATTTGTGGTGGAGGTCTGTTAGGACCAGGAGAGAGGTTTGGACTTGGGTTGACTTCGTCGAGGAGTTCAACCACAAGTTTTTCCCTCAGGAGGCTCGTGACAGGCTGCAGTTGAGGTTTTTGGACTTGACTCAGGGTGAGAGGTCTGTTCGGGAGTATGATGCAGAGTTTTGCAGATTGGTGGTCTTTTCTGGTGGTGAGCTGATCAGTGAGCGAGCATTGACATCGCGGTTTCTCCAGGGGCTTCGGAGGAACATCAGGACTCAGTGCAGAGGTGGTATGTACCACACCAGAGCGGGTTTAGTGGAGTTGGCAGCGTCCATTGAGGAGGACTTGCGTGAGCCGGTGAGTACGGCGGTTGTTCCAGTTGCAGTTGCTCCTGCTACCCATCCTCGGGGCCAGCAGCAGCATCAGCAGCGCAGAGGTTACAGTTCTGGTTACGGCAGGGGCAGTAGGCCTGCGCAGGGCCAGAAGAGGAGAGCAGATGAGATATCTGCTAGTAGCCCGAGTACGGGTGGGTGTTTTGGTTGTGGGGGTCTGGATCACAGAGTTGCGACTTGCCCCAAGAGGGCGGGATCCAGAGAGTCGACAGTGTGCTACTACTGCAGGGAGCCGGGGCATATCAAGACTATGTGTCCTAAGTTGCAGCAGAGAGCAGTGGCAGCGGCGATTCAGCCGTTGGCGATTCAGTCAGCAGCGCAGGTTGCGGCGTTGCAGTCAGGTGGAGCGCCGAGAGTTTATACTTCGGCAGAGGTGGGCCAGACCAGTCAGTCAGGCCAGATCACAGGTAAAATCTTGACTCAGACTTTTAAATTCTTAAGGTAGAATTGTTGGTGTGTCTGTTTCTGTTATTTTACTGTGATAGAGTTAGAGGTTCTCAACACTTGTGGAATTGTGTAGGGACCTTGTTAGTTGGAGGTTTTGAGTCTCACGTTCTGTTTGACTCGGGAGCATCTAATTGCTTCATTACTCCGGAGAGAGCTGAGGGTAGTGGTATTCGGAGTAGCGATGGCGAGGCTTCAGGCTTTGTCAAGGTGGCCGGTGGTGGTTATTTGGCTACATCGGGCAGAGCTAGAGCAGTTGATGTGCAGATTGCGGGGCAGTCTATGCCAGCAGATTTGGTCATCAGTCCAGTGGAGCTGTATGACGTGATTTTGGGGATGGACTGGTTATCTCTTTACCGAGTTCATCTGGATTGCTACAGAGGTAGAGTGGTGTTCGAGCAGGATGCTGGGAAGTTGGTTTATCAGGGAGTGAGACCGACTTCGGGGAGTATAGTGATTTCAGCTATTCAGGCAGAGCAGTTGTTAGAGCGGGGCTGCGAAGCCTATTTGGCGACGATCACTATGACAGAGTCCAGTGGTGAGGTGAGTCTGCAGGATATTCAGGTTGTCCAGGATTTCGAGGATGTATTTCGGTCGCTGAAGGGATTGCCACCATCTCGGTCAGATCCTTTCACGATTGATTTAGAGCCCGGGACAGCTCCGATATCGAAGACACCTTACAGGATGGCTCCAGCAGAGATGGCAGAGCTGAAGAAGCAGCTAGAGGACCTTTTGAGTAAAGGGTTCATCAGACCTAGTGTTTCGCCATGGGGAGCGCCAGTGTTGTTTGTGAAAAAGAAGGATGGTAGTTTTCGGTTGTGCATCGATTATCGGGGACTTAACCGAGTCACAGTGAAGAACAGGTACCCACTTCCGAGGATCGATGAGTTGTTGGATCAGTTGAGAGGTGCTACTTGGTTCTCTAAGATCGACTTGGCATCGGGTTATCATCAGATTCCGATAGATGAGGCAGATGTCCGTAAGACAGCTTTTCGGACGAGGTATGGGCATTTCGAGTTTGTGGTCATGCCTTTTGGCTTGACTAATGCGCCGGCAGCTTTTATGAGGATGATGAACGACGTGTTCAGGGAGTTTCTGGATGTGTTTGTCATTATTTTCATTGATGACATTTTGGTGTATTCGAGGAGTCCAGAGGAGCATGCGACTCATTTGAGGCTTGTGTTGGAGAAGCTTCGAGAGCAGAAGCTGTTTGCTAAGTTGAGCAAGTGCAGCTTTTGGCAGAGGGAGATGGGTTTTCTTGGCCACATTGTTTCTGCAGAGGGGGTTTCTGTGGATCCGGCTAAGATTGAGGCCATTAGAGATTGGCCTAGACCGAGTAGTGCTACCGAGATCAGGAGTTTTCTGGGTTTAGCAGGCTACTACAGGAGGTTCGTCAAGGGGTTTGCGAGTATGTCTCAGCCGATGACGAGGTTGACTGGCAAGGATGTGCCGCTTGTGTGGTCGCAGGAGTGCGAGGAGAGCTTTGGGAAGCTCAAGGAGATGTTGACTAGTACACCAGTGTTGGCATTACCCGACCCGGGGAAGCCATATGTTGTGTACACAGATGCTTCAGGTTTTGGACTTGGTTGTGTTTTGATGCAGGAGGGCAGAGTGATTGCCTATGCATCGAGGCAGTTGCAGGGCAGTGAGCGCAACCGTCCTACGCATGATCTTGAGTTGGGAGCAGTGGTTTTTGCACTCAAGATTTGGAGGTCTTATCTTTATGGTGGTAGAGTGCAGATCTTTACAGATCACAAGAGTTTACAGCATATTTTCACTCAGCCTTTGCTGAATGCGAGACAGACGCGTTGGGTGGAATTTCTGGCAGACTATGACTTGGATATTGTTTATCATCCAGGCAAGGCCAATTTGG
>JAIUCV010002831.1:0-40801 GCA_026724425.1 Erythrophleum ivorense | reverse complement strand
ATAACTTTCAATGAATTTGCAATAATACCCTACCAAACCCGAAAATGAACAACATTGCTTACAATATAAGGTTTTGGCCACTGTTTGACTACTTGAACTTTTTATGGATATGTAGCAACCCTTTCAACATTGATAATATGTCCTAAATATTCCACTATCCTAAAAGCAAATGAGCATTTGCTTAATTTGACAAAGTACGAATGTTTCATCAATATGTCTACCAATTTTAAGTGCCAGTCATGACTTTCCAATATTTGGCTGTATACTAAAATATCATCAAAGAAAACAAGTACAAATTTCCTAAAATCCCTACAAATACCATTCATGGCTACTTGAAATGTGGGTAGAGCTTTGTTAGGTCAAATGGCATGACAAAAAACTCATAGTGGTTTGAATGTGTTTTAAAAGTTATCTTCTCAATGTTTCTTAGCTCCATGCTTATCTAATGATGCGTAACTCAAATCTAATTTAGTGAAGAATTGAGCTCCATGCAACTCATCTAGACGCTCCTTTACCATTGAAAGTGGGAACTTGTCTTTAATTGTCTTCTTATTCAACTCCCTATAGTTAATGCACATTCTCCATGACCTATATTTCTTTTTCACAAGAACTATAAGGGCTGCAAATGGAGATGAACCATTTTGAATGACCCTTGTTTGAAGCAACTTATCTACCATCTTTTCAATAACATCCTTCTAGGTTGTTGGGTATTTATAAAGTCTAATGTTGACAGGATTAATCCCTTCTTGAAAGTTGATGGCATGATTATAACCTTATTTAAAAGGTAGTAGGGACTTAGGAGTTTCAAAAATAGACTTAGTTGTCAACTAAAAGTTCTTGTATAACTACTAGAACTTCACTTCCTTCTTCTAATTGAATGTTACGCTTCTGCTATATCCTTCTTGAGCCCAGCTATATAACAACTAATGAGATAAGGTTTAAGTAGTTTCAGCTTACAAACTAGGTCATCAAAGGCATCTTAAGAGTCATTGACTGTGCCAATTCTCCTTGATTGCATCAATGCCTCTATAGGGTCTTTATACATGGGCCTAAACCTTTTCATGATAGCTTTTGAATGCATCTCCCATAATATACATATGTCTTCTTGCAATCTTTCGTATGATTGGTGCCATCAAAGTGTTCTTATCCAAATGTAGACTTGCCACTGTAACTTTCATCTCCTCAGGTGTTTCATTTGGTTGGAAATATGTCTCACACTTCAAAATCTAGCCAAGAACATCATTTTGATTGACTTCGGGGAACTCCATCCTTGTGAATCTAGTAGGCAACTAGTAATCTTTATTTCCTTTTACATCGTCCTCATCACTTGGGTCAACTTGTGCCAATAACCCTTGCAGCAGTTCTTGAAGTCCCAACACGTGTTGCTTCATAGTTGACATCCTCTGATTGATTGTATTTGCCATCGACGATCACATCCTTTCCTCCAGCTTATCCAGTGAAGTCTATAATCATGTTGCCTCTGCCATAGGTCCAAAAAAAGGTGGCTCTAATGCCACTTGATAGGAAAAGAGAGAATAGAAGATAGAAGAGTAAAGAAATTAAGAGAATTAGGAAACTGAGATTTTATTAACGGTGATAACAGCCTCCCCCTTCTACTTACATGACTATTTAATGAGTTAGTTAGTTAGGTCTAACTTACTCTCTCAATAACTATTTTGTTAGTAACAGAATAACTACTTCCCTTTACATGTCTTGTACACATATTGTTGGGTGTATATGGTAATAAAACCAATTAAGGGCTTTCACTTTTTGTAACCCTCGTGCAAAATCGATTACGAGTCTTCACTAACTGCTAAATGGGCTTTCATTTCACTTAACAGAGAAGGGTTCCTTGATATATTCATCATTTTGCTCTCCTCTACTTGTTGACTGTGCTGATATTGCGTGGTGGGTGCAGGCTGGGTCTAAAAGTGCAACCAATGAATCAATTTTGAAAGTAGCTTTAGACCATGCCAAGGCCTCTGGCGTCATAAAGCCACATGACCGAGTTGTCGTTTGCCAGAAAGTTGGAGACTCATCAGTTGTGAAGATTATTGAGCTTTAAGATTAGAACTGTAAATGTCATTTTCACAAATTTCATACTTAAAGTCCTTCTGTAGCTTTTGGCTTAGCATTTTCTGTGTATGCAAGTAGTGACAAAAATGACACACCTGAGAGGTATACATTTGAGATAGCTCCTACCATTTTGGTGAATCGAGTCATGAAATCTTGACTTTGTTGAATAATCTGTAGTTGTACTTCATCTCCTTGTGTCGTATATATTTCTTATTGCTCTGTCTGAACCAAGAGAATGAAAATTTTGTTGATCTAAATTGTTGTTGAGAGGCAAAGGCTGTTTACACAAGTAAAGAAACTCAATTTTGAAAGAATTCACAGAACTAGCAAATTCATGACTAAGCTTGTAATTCGATTTCAATGTAGGTTACCTGAAATGGTATCTCCCTCTCTCACTTTCTCTCCATATATATATATATAGAGTCATGAATTTTTCACACTTAAAAAGGTCAGTTCTGAAAGAATTCACAGTATCTAAGCAAATTCATGCATGGTGAAATTGAATTATTTTAAAACAAGGCATATCAAAGAGTGATGTTAGATAAGAAAGGAGAGAAGTAATTACGAAGTAATTATCAATTGTTATATGACAAATTAATGATTAAAATAAATGTGAAAATTATTAATGCAAACATTAAAGAAATTTTACACAAAGCTAGCAAACTCATGACTAAGTTTGTAATTCGATTTCAATGTAGGCTACCTGAAATGGTATCTCTCTCTCACTTTCTCTCCATATATATATATATAGTCATGAATTTTACACACTTAAAAAGCTCAGTTCTAAAAAAATTCCCAGTATCTAAGCAAATTCATGCATGGTGAAACTGAATTATTTTAAAACAAGGCATATTAAAGAGTGATGTTAGATAAGAAAGGACAGAAGTAATTATCAACTGTTATATGACAAATTAATTATTAAAATAAGTGTGAAAATTATTAATGCAAACATTAAAGAACATATTTTCTACATATTTGAAAACTTGTTGAAAGGATATTTTTATTCATAAACAATACACCTATTTATACACAATAGGTTTTTATAAAATAGAAAACTATATAAATGCTAATCTCTATAATCGTGCTAATTCAATCTCTATGATTACGTACACTAATTACAAGAATATTTTCTATTTTATTTACAATAATACTTTTTATTCTGTAACATTCCCTCTTAAGTTGGAGCATAGATATTAATCATGCCTAACTTGTCACAGATGTACTCAATTTGGCTTCCATTTAAGGCTTTCATGAAGATATCTCCTAATTGATCTCTTGTTTTGATATATCCAGTGGAAATGAATTTTTCTTGTATCTTTTCACGAACAAAATGACAATTGATCTCGATATGCTTAGTTCGTTCATGAAACACAAGATTAGAGACAATATGAAAAGCAGCTTGGTTGTCACATCATAGCTTTGCTAACAATGAGGTCTTGAGACTAACTTCACTTAATAGTTGATATATCCATACAATCTCACACATTGATTGTGCCATAACTATATTCTAATTCTACACTGGAACAAGATACTACATTTTGCTGCTTACTTTTTCATGAAACTAGATTTCCTCTCACAAAAACATAGTATAGATCGCCTATCAACCTTTGACCCTACCCAATCCGCATCCGAAAAATATTTAATATTAGTGTGCCCATGATTCCCATACAAGATGTCACGTTTTGGGGACTCCTTTCAAGTAGCATAGGAATTTTTCTAAAAGTGCCCAATGATTGATTGTTAGGGAAGACATAAACTAACTTACAACGCTAATAGGATATGCAATATCCAAATAAGTCATTATAAGATAATTCAATTTCCCAACAAGTCTTCTGTACTTCTCAAGATTTTTAAATAACTCACCATCATCTTTTCCAAGTTGTAAGTTAGGAGTCATTAGAGTACTACATGGCTTAGCTCCCAATTTTCCTGTTTCTGTCAACAAGCCAAGAACATATTTTTTTAAAGACAAGAAGATACCTTTCTTATTCCTCATGATGTCAACTCCCAAAAAATATTTTAACAACTCCAAATTCTTCGTCTGAAACTAAGAATGAAGGAAGGTTTTGAGATATGAAATGCCAGAAATTTCACTCCTAGTAATCACAATATCATCAATGTACACAATAAGTAAGATTAGGCTAGCCTCAGACTATTTATACAACACTGAGTGATCACATTTGCTCTTGTTAATCTCATATTTCAGAACTACTTCACTGAATCTACCAAACCAAGTACGAGGACTTTGTTTCAGACCATACAAAGATTTTCGAAGATGACGTACTTTCCCATATCCACCTTGAGCAACAACTTCATATGGTTGCTCCATATATACTTCCTTCTGAAGATCGCCATATAGAAAAGCATTTTGATATTTAATTAGTGTAAAGGCTAGTTATAAGTGGCTGCCATAGAAATGAATAACCAAACAAAGGCAAGTTTGACTACAAGAAAGAAAGTATTTGAATAATCAACACTATAAGTTTAAACATATCCTTTAGCAATAAAACAAACTTTAAGATGAGCCACTGAGTCATCAGGATTTACTTTGATTGCAAACACTCATTTGCATCCAATAGCCTTCTTGCCAGCAGGCAAATCTACTAAACTCTAAATGTCATTATCATCAAGAGTGGCCATCTCTTTCGTTATAGCAGCACATTTGCCAAGGTGGGATAAGTTTCATGAACAATTGTAGGAAGCAAAACGGTATTGAGGGAGGCAATAAAAGAGCTAGAAGAATAATACAAACGATCATGGGAAACAAATGAGGAAAGAGGATAGGTACGATGGCGCTTATCTTTTTGAAAAGCAATAGGAACGTCGAGACTTAAGTTGGCATCAATTGAGACTGGATCCGACAATAAAAGGGATGGTGAAAGGCATGAGTCTGGCCTAGAGGCAGAAATATGCTGTTGCCTTCTAGAATAACATGAACAATAGGTGACCAAGAAGACTCCGAAGTAGGTGTAAGAATACATTGAGAATTATCAAAACAAGTTACAATATAGACTAACAAATCATGTTCCTCCCCCTAATTGTTATAAATGGAAGATGAAGGAAAAAAAAATGTTTTTATGAAAAGTGACATTTGCAAAGACAAGGTAGTGATTAAGGGTAGGAGAACAACACCTATATCCTTTCTAAAGACGAGAGTAACCAAGAAAAACATATTTAAATGACTTTAGATCTAGTTTGGTAACCTGGGGACAAACATCCTAAACAAAACAAGTATTATCAAAGATCCTAAGTTCAACAAGAAATAGAGGCTTTGAAGGAAAGAGGGTAGTATATAGAACATTACCATCAAGAACAGAAGATGATGTCCAATTAATCAAAAAACAAGCTGTAGAGACAACATATGCAAAAAAACTGTTTAGGAACATTCCTTTGAAACAGAAAGGCTCATATAACCTCCAACAAATGTCTATTTTTCTGTTTAGCAACTCCATTTTGTGATGGCGTATCAACATAAGATTGATAAAAATGGCTATTTTAAACCATGTAAGATTAAAAAAAAATTGAAAAGTATTCTTTAGCATTATCACTTCATAAAATGTGCACCAAAGTATTGAATTAGCACAAAAGGAACAAAAATGAGAGAATAACTCAGCAATTTTTCATTAAATATAACCAAAAACACAAGAGCAATCATCGACAAAAGTAGCAAAATATTTAAAATCAGACTTCGACATAACTTGAGAAGGATCCCAAACATTGGAAAGAACTATTTCAAATAGGAACATCGCTGTTTATTAACTCTAGACACTAAGGGAAAACAATAATGTTTGGCAAACTGATACGACTCAATCTAAAGAAGACAAGTGTTTAAACTGAGGATAAAGTTTTTTGAGAGAAGGTAGGGAGGGGTGACCCAACTGGCAATGCATCTCAAACGAAGTCAAAGCACTGGAACAAACAATGGATCTTGACAGTTGTGTATCAAGAATATAAAGACCTCCAGACTCCTGACATTTACCAATAATGCACTTTAGCGTAAGATCCTAAAATAAATAATGATCAGATAAAAGTGAAATACAACAATTTAGGTTACAAGTGAGTTTATTAACAGAAATTAGATTAAAAGAAAAATTAAGTAAACTCAACACTGAGGACAAAGAAAGAGACGATGTGAGATTAACAATTCTAGAATGTAGAACACAGGAAGTGGACCCATTTGCTAACGTAACATAAGAGGAGGTGTCATGTAATCAGAAAGTGGAAATGAGACTTGGATTACCTATCATATGATTTGTGGCACTAGAATCAATGACTCAGGTGGGGAAGGAAGAGATAAGACATGTAGTGAATTTACCTGACTCAACAATAACAATAATAAGAGTGGTGGACGTCAATGATTCTTGATACAGAGAGATTTGAACAAACTCCTCAGCAAAGACTAGAATAGTCTTCTCAGAAGATGATGCAACATTTGCTAACTGAGTTTTCTTATATTTGTTTTGAATTTTTTTACAATTGCACTTTGTATAGCCTGACTCATGACAATAACAATACATAATTCCTCCTAACTATTGATTGCGACTATCAGCACCTTTATATGTTACCTTGTTACCACTTTGATTATTCTGACGTTCGAGCTCATAACTACCACGACTTATAAGAGCACTATTATTGTTAGTAGGTTGATGTATTTGCAAGCTTTTAATATGCAGAACTCTAGCAAAGGTATCTTACAAAGAAGAAATCTCAAACCCAAATAGAATTTGAAATTTAGTAGTCTCATTTTGGAGGGAGACTAGCAAGAAAACTCATAACAGTCATTCTCTCCCATTGAGCCTGTTGAACCTTCACATCAGGACTAAAAAGTAACAACATATTAAGTTCCTTATAAATCCTTTTAAAGTCCATAAAATAAGCTTTGAGCAACCTGTCCTACTTCTCTGCACGATAAAAGGCTTTACACATCTCATAAATGCGAGAGATATTCCCTTTATCAGAATATAAAAAGTCCAAATAATCCATCAATTCCTTAACAAACTCCCAATGATTAATCAAGCCAATTACCTCATTATCAATAGAATTCTGAATTTGTAAAAACAATCGTACATTATCCCTCAACCACGCTTGCCGTGTATTATCTATAGGAAGGATGTCAATAAGATGTCAATAAGTACACCCGAACAATCTTGCTCCAATCTAAATAGTTGGAACCATTAAACTTGTACTTAGTAATCTTCGTTACCATGGGAATTATGTTAGCTATGATCGTGGATTTATTTTCTGCCATTAGAGAATCACAACTCCAAACAACCAAAATAATACTAAAATAAAATCACAAACTGTGCATGACAACCAACGAGAGCACCAAAATAAAGAACCAAATAGCTTCCATCACCAAAATAGAGAGGATGGAGCCAAATACAATTAGAGGAACAACTAAACAAAACACCCACACCTGAGAACCAATTAGAAGAGGCCGGAATAGTGGAGTCGACGTCGACGAAAGAGACTAGAGTGAGATAGTCCACCTCACGCGCCCTCACACGCCAGTAAGAAGATGCAGAATCTGTGAAGTGGCACATGAAGCCCATATGTGCCGCTGCCGATTGCCAGATTATGGAGAAAGGCCAATCAATGCATTCTGAGCCTCCTAGAGTTGGTAATAGCACCTAATGAGCAACCTCTATAGGTGACCTAAGCACACCAATACTCACTAACAAATTTCCTTCACTCTGATACCATGAAAACTTGTTGAAAGGATACTTTTATTCATAAACCACACACCTATTTATACACAATAGGTTTCTATAAAATAGGAAACTCTATAAATGCTAATCCTTATAATCGTACTAATCCATTCTTTATGGTTAAGTACACTAATTACAAGAATATTTCCTATTATGTAACATATGTTATTATAAATATTTGAATATAGTTTTACATATCATAAATAGGAATTAAAATTCTCATGCACTTTAAAGCACTAATTTGCTCAATAAAGTCTTGGGATGCACAATCGAGTCTCACAAAAAAATGTCTAATAAGAAACTTACTTACCCATGACAGTTACTAAATCAGCACAAAGGAGATACACCTCCTTAATCCGATTGAAATCCACAACACGCCCATAAAATGTAGGATAGAAGTACACCATAAAACATCTATTACTTGATTTTTAATAATTAACTACAAAAGTAAAACTTGAAAAGAAATCAACCCCCGAGTATGCCTATCATTAAGACATTCATGAGTGAAAGGAACTAGAAACTTGCTGATCTCAATGAATACAAAAGAAAAATACAAGACAATTCACAGTTAGCAATGTCATGTCAAAGTTTCAAACTGATGTTCCACATATTTACTTCGTTAGTTTGTTACCCGATGGTGATGAGGGCAAGAGACCCAAATAAAAAGATGTGCTACATTATGCAACTACACAATAAAGCAACTCCTGCACAGTCACTTACACACCCCCGCCCCCGGCGCCCTCCCAAAAAAAAAACCAAAAAAGAAAAAGGCTGCCTCTAAAAGATCCTTAGACAGACCCAACATACAAAAGAAAATTAGATCAAACCATTCATAAAATAAACAGTAAACATATCAAAAGTAGTCCTACTGAAAAAGAGTGCTTGAGATGCTACATGTCTATTTATAACTAATTTGATTTACTTATCTGTTATAAATCAAATCCACTTACAGAACTCTTCACTTCTAAATTGGTTAAACCTCTACCTTTGGCTAAACTATCAGAGTGCCTCTGGGAATCGTAAATCAGCAGGACCAGGACCCAAAATCCCTTTTTGTTCGCTTATTTTGCCCAGCCCAAGAGGAGGCTCTACAACTACAACAGGTACATTAATTTCATCATCTCGCCAACTGGTTCCCTGCCAGAAACATATCATGGGATTTGTAGGTCAATACATAAGGACTTTTCCAAACTTTTTCTTCACAAAATGATAGGAAAGCATAATTAGGCCAAGCATCTGCAATAAGGAAGATATATTTCTACAAGGTAATTATAAGTAATAGAACTAGGAAGCATTTTCTGACTGGAAACCTGAAATAAGCATATCAGTTGCCTTTTGTGGGCTTAAACAATGTCTAAAAGCTCATTTATAATAAGAATATGGGATGTAGTAAATGATCACTATTAATACTAGACATGCTTACCTCATCATAAGTTGCATCTTGCATTAACGGAGTTGTTATTGGAGGCATAATATCTGGGTCAGGCTTTTGAAATATAAATGTAGTGTAGAGACCTGCATTAGAGAATTAAAAAAAATCCCCCCAAATAAGGTGTGCAACAGAAACTTAAAGGAAATAACATGGTGAAAAAGAAATAATAAATGAATCACCTAGTGCATCATATGATCGAGGAAGAAGTCTCCCTCTAGGATCCAACAGGTTTGGAACAGAATTCATTAGCAAGCCTGCAAATTGTGCTCTTTCAGCATTCACAAAAAAGTAAAGTGAATAAACGGCCTAACAAACTCCAAAAATGCTAATAATGAACATTAGATTGTAGGATTCAAAAGGCTCAGTCTCCACTGAATTATGCGAATCTAAAAACCAAATTTTCTAAAAAATGCAGAACTTACGTACCTGTTGTCATCATAAAACTCAGTCAGGTTTTGAATCTCCACATACTCAAGGCCAGCTTCTCTTGCCAACCTGAGTAACACCAAACAGAAGTAATTGATTGTTAAAAAGTCAAATTGGAGATATGAAACAAACAAATATAGGCTGGTAAACTAACATGCAGAGAACATTATTTCAATGATGTTTGGACATCCCACCCATCATTTCTTGTTATTAGCACAAAAACCCATATCAAATTTATCCTTCCAAGGATTTAAATTTCCATTCCAGCTAATACAAAGTGAACTTTAACATGAATCTTACTATTTATATCTGTGGTGCACCCCCCCCCCCCGGGCCCCGTGGGGTCCCGGCCCAAAAAAAGAAGCCTAAAGAAAATGGCAATTAAGCCTTCACACTTGAAATCGGTAAATGGTGAGTAACACCAGAAAGTGGAATCAACATGGCACTAACCAAGGTAACGACTCACAGTCATTGTCAATCTTGGGTTATGGAATAAGATGACAACCTGATGAAGCTTGGAAAGTGAACCAAGCAATGGGTCTCGGCAGAGACCTCATTAGAGAATTTCAGCTGGTATTTCTTTCCAAATAATGGAAACCTGGTAATAATAAACAGATTCAAATGGAATGACTTTTCACTAAATTACCGAAAAGAAAAATAAGCAACAAGCAGTTGATTATTAGTAAAGAATTATACTTTTCTTCTTCAACTTCAAAAGTAATCATGTAATTCTCTGTCCGAATACAGTTGGGAACAATGTTTGGCTTCATGCTGGTGCTTTTGTTGTGATAAGCTTCAACATTCTTCTGGTACTTAGCCCTAAATAGCCATATATAGAAAGAAAGAACTGCTGCTTTAACATTATCCAGTATTTTTGTATATAATGATCTCACAGCAAAATTCATGTCAATTATTTTTGGGAAAAAAAAATAGTAAAGAAGAGCAAAGCAATCGAGTTAAAATGGATGATTGTCAAACCCATATATAGATAGAAACAACTACAACCAAACAGGGAAATAAGAAATAAAAAATAATTTTTCTAAATAAAAATAAATCATTAATTGTCTAAATCTGGACTTATCAGCAGGCTTCATCTGAAACCACTAGACAGTCCTGTTCGTTTTCTTCTTCTTCTTTTTTCCCCCCTCTTTTATTGGACAGAGAAGAAATTGCATTATACTTGTGAACATAAGATACACACTTTACGAATGGCAAAGACTACTGCTGAACTGAAAGGAGGCAAACCTTAAGCTTTATAATTAGGCAGAGTAAAGACAAAGCTCAAACAGGAAAGAGGACTATTAGATACCTGAAGTCTTAAACACCAAATTAAGCATAACAAGGAAAAAAAGAAGTTTAAAAATCAAGGATAGTAAAAATTAGGAAATCAAGTACATGGTATGTAAAAATTTAAAAATCAAAAGGACATGGTTGTAAGAATTAAAAAATCAATGACATAGACATGATAACAGAAATCAAGCACATGGTTGTAAGAATTAAGAAACCAAGCATATTAAATGACTGAGACACACAGCACAGAAATCTCCCCCCTAAAACAAATATTATACTTTAATAAACCACAAGAAGGGCACATGCAACTAAATCCAAGAAGGGGCCTTTGGCAATACATGTCTCATACCATATGGTAGATGAGTCAGGAGTAATACCAAAAAAATAACCCCCTGGCTTCAACAAAGATGATACATTATGTAGAAGTCTCCGTGCTTTCTCTTCGTTTTCAAAACACAACTGCACATAGATAAGTTATTCATATTTAAATGAAAAAAAGAAAGCAAATCTTAAAAGACCAATGAAAAATAAGAATCAAACAAAGATAAAAGTGCCAGATATAAATATGGTGATTGCAAACACATATTTTTTTAGACCAGCCTCTCCAATTTTTTTTCCTAGAAAACAAAAGACTGAAGATGATTTTATAAGAAAAGAATCATGACAAGGCCGTGGATAAGATCATCTCCAAAAGCACCAAAAGTGGCTCTATCGGGCCTTCAAAGAATAAGTAAAAGATACTGCAAAAAAGCATTATTGAAAGTAAATGGAAACCTGCAAATGCTGCAAACAGCAGACAAAATCAGCCATATTGGTCTTCTCCTGCAAACACATTTCTAAATTCTCCTGTCAAAAAATAATGAATGAAAGAAGAAGTTAATAGTAATATATGGTTCCACTTCTGCTTACTTTTTTTCTTTGCACTATTAATATGATCCATTCTTGTGGTCATATATAGGTGTTAATGTTAAAATATATCATACACTTCAATTCCATCATTATAGAGTATTCTGAGGCCACAATCAGAACATATAATTTAAAATAACCAGCTTATATTTCTTTTTTTGTTTCCCTCCTTTTTTGGTGGGGGGTAAAAGGTGAAATTACATTCACGTCAAAGTTCAAAGGTAATAGATACTCCCTTGGCATGTCATGTATGTTGTATATTGACAAGGAGTGACAAAAAAAATTCCAGCTAGTTTAAATGTATCAACCAGTAAATGCTTCATGCTAATGCTATAATTGATAAGGAAATGAAGACTTAATATCACAAGGATAAAGCATATTAATAGATAATAAAAAGAAGCAAAATAGGGGAAGAACTGGAGAAATATAATAACAAATAGCAAGCTTTATTCCAAAACATGAGATTGATTTGATATAAATTTCTCGTGCCATTTAATCCTATAAAGGTATATATTCATTTCAAGCCCTTCTACAATCATTTGTCTTCACTAAAGCCTCTATTGTCATCATTCTTGGTCAGCCTCTACCTCTTATCCTCTCATTATTCCACTAGCCTTTTCTTTATTTTCCAATTGATGGTGTTCACTTCTCCTCGTTAAGGAGTCCGATTCTTCCCAACTAATTCTCCCTCACTATATCTTCCACTGAAGCAATTTCTTATCTTTATGTGATTGATTTCATTGCCCAGCCCTTGCTTCCTTATGTCATGCGACCCACATCAAATCTACTGGGATATATTGCATATCAGAAATAAAAGGAAATCAAACACCAATAGCTGCTTCCTTAAGAGTATCTACATCAAAATTTTCCATTCTTACCACCAACTACCATCTGGCAATCACAACTCCCGCCATTCAACTGCCAACATATTCATTGTTTCTCTAAACAGCATCTCAACTACTTTCCTCCTCCCCCCTTCCCACCCCAGCATGGGGATAAACCAAAATAAGTCAACTGACACCAGACTAACCTTTCCCCAAAAATCAATTTAAAACAGTGTCGTCAATTTTTATGCATTGAAGGGCAAGAAAATTATCCAGGAAAATATTACTTTTTTTTTCCCTAACATTTCTATGACACAACAAAAGTGATCTTCTCTGCAAATTATAATTTTGTATAACAATAGTGGGTCTACAAATGTCAAAATCTTCTACACGAGACAAGGCTTCTAACCACCCCCAGCATGCAATATTCAAACAAATTGGCTATCTACTGCTTGTGATCAGTGACCACTTAAAAATGAATTGGAATAAATTATCGGCTACAACAATGTCAAAGGCCCAAAAGACTAGATGAGCTCTTACACCAGAGGAAAAATCACATATTCTCACAATAAGAAGAATAATAATTACTCCTTCTTACAGGGAAAAATTAGAAGTGAAGAGTGATCGAAGGATAAATTAGGAATTTAAAATTAAGGGTACAATACAATCCAACTTTAAGGGAAATGTAAATATGATCAGTTTCGAGGGAAATTAAGAAAATCCCACCGTGCAGGGGTCAATCTCAAAGAACTCTGTAGTGTAAGCTTTCCTCTGGCTCTCCCACGCTTCTCGTATCTGGCTTATCCCAGACGACGACGCATCTATAGCATCAATCCGCTGTTAATCATACTGAAACTAAAGGAGAAACAACCCAAACCAATGGAAAATAAAAAAACCCACAACCAAAAAATCGCAAGAAATGTCACAATTCGATACCAATTCCAATATAGTGACCGATTTGGGCTTCGCCCCACTTATCCGCATCTGCCCCTCCTCCACAATACAAGTCACACACCTTCAGGGATCAAAGACCAAGCCACAATACATGAACAGAAGAATTCGTGCACACATATATAGACAAGCGAAGAAGAAAATGAATTCACCGCGACAAAAAGAAAAAGAAATTGATAGGTATTAGGCCAATACCGTGGCGTAGGGGTGAGCGAATATCTTGATGAGAGCTATTTTGGCAAAGTCGTAGAGGCGATGGTGAGTGGATTCAGTTCTCGGGCAAGCAATTTGACTCATCGTTGCTTGAGACTACGGAGTAAGAGCTTCGAAAGTGGCGATTTCAGAATATTTGACGACATACTACACAATAACCGGTGGAGCCTGGGTTAGTCTGGGACCCAGATTCTCGAGGCAGTACGGCGGTACTTGAAATTAAATTTGGACGGCTGAGATTTAATTATTTTTTATTTTTACATTAAAATAATCATAACACAAAATATAAAAATTTTTTAATTATAAATTTAAAAAATAATAATTCATATTAAAAAATTTAAAAATAATTTTAAATCATCCATGTTTAAATTAAACGATGCTAATCAATAGTAACAACCACCAATACTGCCATACAACCGCACTACTGAAAATCTGAATTCGTGAGGTCTGTTAGCAACAACCAAGTGCAATCCTTCGAGAATCCATACTCTGTACTTCAAATTATAATTTTAGTAATCAATTTAAAAAAATATATATTTTACTTCTTAAATTATTATAAAAATAAAATCTTATTTATGATAATTTAAGACATATAATATTATATTTTAAAATTTAAGTACTTAAATTATAAATATGTAAATTTTTTTCAAATACACGGTAGAATAAAGACATAACATATTAACAGGTCAAATTAAAATATAACATATTGTTTTTGTTAAGAAAGCCTTATAGGTATAATAATCTTATAAGTTGAAAATCATTTAACTTATTTCAGTAAGATCCACAAGATAAAGAAGACATAAAAAAACCTTAGGATCATAACAATTGACACCAATTTCTGAATATATAAAGATGCAAACTTTAAAATACAAGTATTAACATCTTAGTTACTATATTTAAGATATGGTTGCATATCTCAAATGTACACAGCACACACTAGAGATTATAGACAATTTTTGCTACTCCTTTTAATGGAAAGAGAAAATTTATTGTTTCTCATTAAAAAAATTAAGCAATATCAAAATTCCTAAATTAGATTAAACTTCCTTATTCTTTTTTTCCTTTAGTAAATATTAGTTTGCTTATATTTAAATATTATGTCATATTTGGTTTTTATTTTTATGTGTAATCAATAACAAAATATTTTAAATTTATTATTTATCATATCATCAATTTAATCATAAATCAATATCAATAAACTATAAATCAATATATTTATCATTTTAATTATTGGTTTAATTTTAAAAGTATTGATAATATATATCTATATATATATCATTTAATTCTATTGAGGCATGAATATGTGGTGAAATTAAAATTGAAAAGGGTAATGAGACTGTTAATTATTATTATTTTTGGTTAAAGTTTATTTTGTTTGATATTGGGCTAATTAAGGGTGGAATCGTCAACTTCTACTACAGTGAATGACCAACTCAATTTAGGACTTCGATGTTCATAATTTAAGGATGATTGGTATTGAGTAAGGCCTATTTGATAAGGGGAGAGAAAGGAAAAAGGTGGGAATTTTTTTGATAAAATATTAATTTTTTTATAATTATTATTTAATAATATTTAATAATAATTATTTAATTATTAAAAGTAGAAATATTAAAATTATTTTTATCTTAAAAATTATTTTTTTTAATTTTTATACCTAATTTTTTAGGTACTAAATAAGTCCTAATTTCATTTCTTTTTAAAATTATAAAAAAGAAAAGATATTTGTTTTAGCAATTTTCTTATGTCCTAGTAAAAAGAAGTAGAAAAAATATTAAATAATCTTGTTTAATACATATTTTGTAATATTGAAAAAGAAATTCATGTCTATTTTATCATTATACGAATCAAAGAAAATTATTATGTCTAATTTATATAAAATTCATTATACTTTTGTTATTATTATTATTTTTATTGTAATACTATTTTTAAGTAAAAATATACAAGTAATTTCTTTATCATTTTTTCCATTCATGTATTATTTTTATTTAATTAAACATATAAATAAGATGATATTCTCTTTTTTTATGTCATATTAAATGCAATTATTTTATTTTATTTACTTCGTTATTCTCTTTTTATTTTCATGCATAATAATTTTCCATACCAAATGAGACATTACGTATTAGAAGTGTCCCTCATGAAGGAAGGCAAAGGGGATTTTAAAAAATCGTAAAAAAAAAACAAAGGGAGAGATTTTTATAAAGAAGCAAATAAAAAACAAGCAGCCTAAAAGTAACAAATTAGCTTGTGAACAGTGTTAACAGTAAATATTTGGAAAGTTTTAGAGTGTGTTTGGTTGAGAGTTTTTGAAGGGAAAAGAGAGAGATAAGATATTTTGTTGAATGAAATTGAAAGGGAGGGAAGGCAAATTTTCCTCCTCTCCAAATTGGAGGATTTTGGAGGAGAAGGGAATGGAGGAAAATTTTGTAATTTATAATTTATTTTATTGTCTTTTAATTTTTTAATATTTTAAACATTTAATAAAAATTAAGATAAATATTTTTTATCAATAATTAAAAATAAAAAAAGATTAGAATTCATAATTTTTTTTAAAAAATATTGATATAAATAACTTTTTTATAAAAGAAATTTAAATAATATAAAAGTAAATTTATCAAAATATAATTACTTCCCTTCCCTTTCAACCAAATAGAACTCATTAAATCTCCTTCTTTCCCCTCTTCTTCCCTCCGTTAACCTCCCCTCCATTCGTTGAATCAAATAAAGCCTTAAGAATATAGTAGAAGGATATATCAATAGATTTCTATTGTTCTATTATTATCTCTACAAATTTTGTGGTAATAGATTATCAATAAATGTTTTAAATATATTTAAAAATAACAAGAGATTAGTCGCAAAAAGTCTCGAACTGAGAAGAAATTGAAAAACTAAATTAAAATAAAAGTATTGCAAATTAGCAACAAAATGATGAGAATTTTTATTTTTTGTTTTTTGTTTTGGTCGCCAATATATGCTAAGTTTGGGAAGAAAAATATTCATCTTTAACGAAAGACCCTTGTATAATGAGGGAAAGACTCACTATTTCCCTTATTTATTATAACCAGCATTGAAAATATGACCTGAATTTGGGTTTAATTGCTATTGTTGTTGCGTTGATTACAATGATGATGAGAATAAGTAACCAAAAGAAAAAAAAATTGAAGAATGTAATCAATCACATTTGAATCCTCTGTTGTCACATCACATTTGAATTGTCTGTTGTGCATATCATATTTTTCAATTTTTTTTAATGTACTTAGATTTTGATATTAGTAAAATATGTAATATTTCATATACATATTGTTTGGTTTGACAGAAAAAATATATAATGCATGACATTTCTTATTAACAGT
Organism: Erythrophleum ivorense; assembly: GCA_026724425.1. Classification (NCBI taxonomy): domain Eukaryota; kingdom Viridiplantae; phylum Streptophyta; class Magnoliopsida; order Fabales; family Fabaceae; genus Erythrophleum; species Erythrophleum ivorense. The sequence continues at coordinate 23,622 of JAIUCV010002831.1, read as the reverse complement.
TTCATCTTGAATTTTATTTATTTATTTATTATAAATTTTACTAAATCAAACAATATACATATAAAAAAATTACAAATTTTTACTGATATCGAAATCTAATTACATTTTAAAAAATTTTAAAAAAAAATTCCTGTGAATGGCAAATTGTTATGCAAGTATTGTACAAGTAAAGATCCAAATACAAATCGTAATAACATAATACTTTATTTGAGTTTCATAGGAACTCGATTGAGAAAATCACAAGTTTATTGAGTTTGAATCTCTTCTAGCATAAGAAGAGATCCTATTCGTAGTTCATTACACTCTGAAATAGAGAATCACTATAGCTGTCGACAACAACGACAATGACCTATTTTTCGATGTGGATCAATATCACAGATATTACCACCATAAGGGCACATATAGTGACAAGGTACATCACAATCTCCATTTGTTTTGCAGACTCCAGAAACCTTGATTCCTGTAACAAAATTGTGAGTCTTAATTAGTGCATTGTTCTTGTTACTAAGCAGGTCCAAAATTAAATAATAAATTGCAATTATTTATTATTACGATCTTTACCTCCAATAAATTGATTCTACAAATGATTCCATGATTTAGTTGTCCCATTGTAGTCTCCGTACTACCCCATAATTTAAATTACATTTTATTTTTTACTGCCCAATTGCAATTGTAATTTTTGCAGCTAACCCTAACCAACTCATTCATTTATTCACAATTGCAATTAATCAATTTAAGGGAGCAAAGATTTTGGTGAATAAGTACAATTTTTTTTCATAAAAATATATGTTGTTCATTCAGTTAGGGATTATGGCATGTAACTGAGACAGTGGGAATGTTGCAAATGTCAATTGCAAAAATCAATTATTTGGAGGGAAGGGAATTGCAATTGAGAACAAATATTGAGATGGATAGATATAATTTTTCCTAAAGAAAAAAAGTGAGAAAGTGATTCATATACCTGTGGATGGGGTGAAGAAGATGAGAACCAAAAGGAATATCATGCACAGTTGAGACTTCTTTAGTGCCATCTTGTGATAGAGTTTTGGAGTTTGGCAAATTGAAAACAATTGAGGGAGAAGCCAATTTATATAACCATACAAAAGATAACTGCATTAATTAGTTTCAAAATATTTTATTGTTGTTATAATAATTTTCAATAAATGATATAAATGTAGAGGATTTTATTGTTTTATACCAAGGGATTTTATTACCATTTTTGCAACGGACTTATGGTATATAATATAAATTAGTGATTTTCCATGAGCATTTTTCTTTATTAAGTTTGATAAAGTTGTAATGTTAAGATAATGCAAATATATTCTAATTGTTGAATATTCTTTAATTATTTAAGCAATTATATATACATATGACTAAAATATCTGTAACCCTCTAAAGTTAGAGTCACACGTGAAAAATCCTATAAATTTCAAAAAGGGATGCAGAAACTTTCTTAAATTTTTAATATTATACATGTAACCTCTCCCCATTAATAATTTTATTAATTCACTAACCACAGTTATCATATCAAATTCAAAATTGCCTAATCAAACTTACAAATAACAAATGACATGGATTTTTTTGAAAAATAACAACAACAACAACAAAACACACAGCATTAGTGAACTCTCTTCATCTTCTTTGTTTATCCTAGATACTAGGTAGGTTCTTGTTCTCGAACGCTGGCAGAGAAGAAAAGTTGAGGGATTCTAATCCAACTAAACTTAACAAGTCTATTCTACTAAATTATTTTTTTTATTAATTTAATTGTGGATTATCATTATTTAATTATGAGAGAAATTACAATATTAATTAAGTAATTAGTTATATTTTAAATACTAAATCTAGAACAGATTAAGCCTTAGTTAATTATGTACAATCTATGATAGGTTGGATTATACATAACCTCATTGATAGAGGCCCTAACATATAACCGATTAGTAATTAAAAGTTTTATATCACAAAGTTAACTAATTGAAAAGTGGAAGTTATTTTGTATATTAATTAATTATTACTTTAATTATTTAATTAAATTAATGGGAGTTATTGGGGTAGTGGTCAATTTTTAAAACACACGAGCACATTAAGGCCTCTCCTACAATAACTCTAATATTAATATTACTCTCATCCTCCCACTTTTGATCTATCGAAAGATTATTAAGAAAATCTAAGAAGCTAGGCAAGTTGTATTCTATTGGTTTATCTTTTCTATAAATTGCCATAGCTATTTTAGAGACACAAAGTATGACAAATTTTATAATTTATTTAATTACTTAGTCTTTCACATATTGTTAACATATTTAAGTTTCACAATGTTGGTAAAGAAGAAAAATTTTGAACAAATCCAAAGATGCCTTAACAACTTCCACATCATGCTAGAGCTTCCTTCAATTTTGGTGCAACTTTGATTTTGGCTTCCATAATTTTTTTTCTTGGAATGGATTAAAGCAAGTTTCACAATGCAATCTCGTTTTGATTCTTGTGCAACTTAAATTCTTCATTCATTGTTGCTCCTAAATCTTTTTCCTGATTCCTACAATGGGTTAAAGTAAGAATTAGACAGGTTTTCAATCTCAATTATTTTGGTATTGAGATTTTGTGATTTTGCATTTTCTTTTACTCATAATTTCAATTTTTTTTTGTGTTTTCATTTGTTTCTTGTTTAATCCCTTTTACATGAATGACCACATCTAATATTGGAAGACTTTGATTCTAAACTTTGTATTTCTTTTTTATCAGTGACAAAATTGGCAAACAAACGATTTAACTTCCCATGTTATGAAGGTTTGAAGTGTATACATAGATCAGAAGCATGATCTCTTCCTTCCTTGGAATGCTTAATTTGCAGCAATTGGCATTGTTGGTCTAATGGATAGTTCATCATTATTAGGACTCAACTTATGCCTTTGTGCAATTAGAGGAAAATGTGTGTACTACTACAAGGGAGATATTGAGAGGGTTGTGCTATACATTTCATGGAGTGGCTGCTATGCATTTTATTGCTTTTTTTCTTCAATCCATATCATTTGCCACTTGTAGTCTGATTAGGTAATTTTGAATTCGATAAGACAATTTCTATTGGTGATTTAACATAATTACTAACAAATAAAGGTTATATACATAATATTGAAAACTCAAGAAGGTTCCGTATCACTTTTTGAAATTTAGAGAGATTTTTGCGTATGACCCAAAGTTCATAGAGGGCATTTTATATTTGCTAAGTTAGAGTTGCATCTTGTCCATCTGTTTTTAAGCCATTGCAATTGTCCATTGCAACTTCAAATCTGAGACTCAATTTGTGAACCAAACTCTTTTTCTTCTTCAACAAATCGTGTTCCTTAAAGCTAACTATCTTTTTCCTCAACCATTGTGTTCCTCAAAGCTATGAATATCTCTCAAAGGAAAATCATCAATTCTTGCATGTTCTTGTTCTCCATTAGCAACCTTAAGGTTAGTGACTTGCTTGCCATGAAATCCCCACCCTAATGTAAACATCATCGATAAACCTTTCTTGCTTGTTTTTTGACATTGTCGCTAGAAGTTCAATAACGATGGCCTAAGTTAATGGGGTTTTCCTTCATTTTCTACCCCTTGAGTGATATTTAGTTAGGAATTTTAGAGTATGAGATGAAATGCTTATATTTGAGTTGCTAACTTAGTAAAAGAAAATCTCATATTTCCTTGTACAATTTTCCTCCATTTCTTAGGTTGTTAATACTTATGTGGTTTTGGTTTTGATATTTAACCTCATTCATTTCATCTTTGTCCTAGGATGTTGATGCTTAATATGATTTTGGTTTTCCTTCATTTCTTAGCCTTTATGAAAAAAAATTAGCCCATACTTATTGGTTGTTGCTATGTTTTGGGTTTGGTTCATTTATTTATGCCTGTTAATACTTAATGGTTGAATTGCATGACAGGCAAACTTGTTATTTACTCACGTTGTTCTAATTATTGAATTGCATGTTCTATTCTACACAAGTTAGTGTAAATCTAAGCTATAATCCTATGCAATATTTTGTTATTATATTTGAATTATTTGAAGGTCTAATTTCATATACTTAAAGGCACTATAGCAAGAAAGACAAACTTGACTACACTTGTATTAGATTATAATAGCAAAATACTTTGTATTAGACTACACTTTAACATTATAGACTTGTTAGAAGCAAAAATGTGTTAAACTAGAAACTATGCTATATAATGTGCTAAATTTGTTGGACATTGTGAAATTGCCTAAAAGTGTTTTAACACCATGAAATTGTGAAGTTGATAATGTTCTTCCAATTTTTGAATTTGATAGATGAACTAAATTTAATTTAACACTATGAAATTGTGAAGTTGCTGAAATTGTCAATCATCCATTTCTTAATGTTGTCAATTACATAAAGCTTTACAATTGATGAAACTGTGAAGTTGCGTGACAGAAAGATTTATAGTTGATGTCAATTACGATAGTTATAGGTTAGCATATCTTCCTTCATGGTTTTGAAATTTTCCATGACTTGTCTCCCTTGTAAATCTAAACAATAAACCTACATTTGCAAAAAGAAAAATAATTGGACCATCTTGGTTGCTGACACTTGAAAGAAGCCAAATGAAGCAATGGACAAGAATAACTAATGCAAATGGATACTGTAATTGAATGTAATTAGCAAGTATAGGGATATTGTAATTGAATGCATTGAGCTTCACTATAATGAGAATATTAATTTCAATGAAATTGATTTTTTTCTTGTCCTTCTTACAAATTTGTCATTTAATTATAGCCATTTTCCTTTTGATATATGTCCAATGAACTCTACCATTTCAAAGGATGGTACCAGACTATCAAATGGTGTCTACATTTTAAAAGAACAATAATCAAAACATAATCAATAATTATCTAGGAACGCCATATAAGCATGAAAAAGCTAACTATTTTTACCATCAACATTCCAATAAAAGTGCACTGCCATTTGTTAAGGGCAAGCATATGGTATTAGGGGTACTAAGTAAGAAATTAGATGTATCAATTGATTTTCCTAAAAGAAAAAGGTAATATTAATACGTTCAACATCACTAATCACATAATGGGGTGTTAAACTAGTTAGAATCACATATGTATATCTCATAAATTGCTAACTCTGTTATGCTTTGACTATGGAAGCTATTATTGCTCTTTTTCTTTTTAGTTGATGCTCAAGACTACTTTTCAGTCTATTCTTTCTCATAATGCTAGCTCATTTATTGAATCCTATGTCTTGTAGAACGCACTTCATCAGTAAGATTGTGGAAATAATGCCCTATATCACTACAATCCATAGCATTACAATCATTGTTTAGAATTTATTACCTTAAATATAGCTTTTTGACTAATTTGTTTAGCTTTTGTACTCTTTTATGTACCAATGTAAATTCCCCTAGATGCATTAATTGCTAATCTCATAAGTATAGGATAAAGTTGTTTATATTATTGCATGCTTTGCAACCTAGGATTTGCTTTAACCTCCTTTCCCTTCAGTATCATATATCAAACCACTTTGTAGTTCTTTTGTCCATCTATTTAAATATATTACTTAAAATGTTTTTTCACATCTAGAACTTCATATGCCTTCAAAGCATATTAGTATAATATTCCTTAGGTATCAAACTTTCAACAACTATAAGTGATTGGCTTGAACTTGGGATGATAAGAAAATCCCTATTTGCCCTCTTCATCAACCATCCTAACTACATGTTAAAGCATCGATTGACTCTCGTTTCTATGTTGTATACAAGTAATAGCAAACGGATTCTACTCTCATTAGAACAAGTCAAAGATGAAGGGCATATAAATTTAAACAAGGGTGAACTCAGAATAATCAATCGTAGTAATTTTTGTTACAACTTAAAATCACGTTTCAACTTATTATATCTTCTATCTTCAACAACCTATTCAAAGTGCTTGAAGAATTGATTGATGTCTAAGTTTGGCTTTTTACATGCTTTGATGTCAGCATTCATGCTTTCACTAAATTACATGCTTTGCATGCTAAGTGTGAATTGATTCTTCATATGACACCAGGGCTATTTCTTCTTTATATTGTAAACCAAAATCAACCATATGTTTTCATTTGCATTGTAATTGGATAGTGAGCCACTTCATGTTGCTCGAAAACTATGTTTCTTTTAAGAACTTGAACATGCACTCTTGAAATCCCTTAAAAATGTGATTCATCCTTTATTAAGCCTTAAAGATGCTTGATATCATTTTGCATTAAATGTCATGTGCATAATTCATGCTTTGTCTTTGGAACCACCTCATGCAAGGCTTTTACCATTATCGCATCTTAATTAGTAAAAATTGTAAAAGGCCTTTTTTGCTTATGTGTCTCCAAGTAAGTCTTAAGTAACCGCTTAAATGATTTCATCATAAACTTATCTTAAGGAAACATGATTTCATCATTAAGAGGAACACAATTTAATTTAATGAAAAAATAATTATAGGATTATATCTAGTGTCCCATACCACTAAGTACAAACCTAAGTTTCTGAAATCACTATATAAATGATAATGAGGGATCATTTTCCTTGCTCCTTTGTATCTACAAAAAGTAAAACAATTAAAGTATCCATAAATAATAAGCAACCGAACTAATATGCTATCTAGAGTGTCGCCTAAAGTGAATTCACAATACATGTATAAGTAAGGTTTCATCATACATCTTTAAAGAGAAGTTATAGAGATCATCTCTGAAGAATCATCTTTCCTATATACTAATGGCATTATAGGTTCTCAAAATCTTAAATATGCCCAAATACAATCATATATGTATATATTCTGAATAGCTATTAAAAATATCATAAGGTTAACAAACTTAATCAACTTAAACATTTAAGTACAAGCATCATAATCCAAGCTAGCTTAGACCCATGCATCTCATATACATCATATAAAAGCTATAGTTGCTCACAATAATTCTGATGGAACCCTTTCTTCTTATAATATATTATAGGGTCTTAAGTGTTTTAAAAGTTCATAGTTCATAATCTATATTCGATATCCAAGCATTGGTCATCAATATATGAGTATCATTTACAGTTTAGTCTTTTGTGCTTAGGAATCACAATATTTGGAGGAAGTCTAATCATCTATGTATAAGCAAAGTCTAACATGTAGTCTTCTATATGGGGGGTCCAACAACATAGTCATCGTAGGGAATTGAATGTTGAAGGTTTAATTCTCAATTACTCTAAGGGTTCCAAAAGAATTAAAAAAGCCAAGCTAAATGAATTATTTTTGTAAAAGATTTCAAGCTCAAAAAGGTCTAAACAAGGACTTATAGTTCCCAACAATTCATAACTAGTATATAAAATAAATACCAGGAGTGAAATACTACCAAAAAACAAAAAACAAAATTTACACTTTCCTTCATGTTTTTTCAAGCAACATCATGGTGTCATGCCTTCTTCCTTAAATGCTTGCAATGCATTTCATTATTCATCAAAGAGAAATTTCCATATCTAACCATAAAGACCTCAACTGCCATTTTAATCATCATATCAACATCCTAAACATGATTTAAATCACAAACCAACATTTAAATCACTAATTCATGAGATTCTTAACAATACCTTTAGAGAGAGATGGTGAAAGAAAATATGATGAAAAGAAAGGACAATAGTTCTAATGGACACTAACTATATGGCAATCAATGAATCTCATCAAAATATCATGTTTAAAGCTTTAAACTTCAACAAAAGAGTAGAGCTCAAGAATCCACCATTAAAGGCATAGAGAGAAAAGTAGTGAAAATGGATGAAGAAGAAGACATAAGGGCTTTTAGGCATTACATAACACCTATATTGAAAATCATCACTAAAGACCCAAACAACCATTTACATAATAGATCCAAGATTCTAGCATTATCACACCTTAAGAATAGGCTTCCATGTATGAGAGAAAATGAGAGGGTAAACAGGAAGAAATGGATGCTATAAATAATTCTCAATAAGACAAGAAATCTTACCTCAAATTTTATGATCAAGATTCTTCTCCTTTCTTGTTCCATCATTTTGTTCCTTCATTTGAAACTCTTTGCATTTTTTGTGTTTCTAAATGATTTCCATGTAGAAGGAATATGACGAGTTCAATAAAAGTGCATTTTGTCTATAGAATCTCCAATATATCTTCTCCTCTTGGAGCACTTCTCAAGGAAGTTAATAAACCAATTTAACAAGTACTATTTTAAAGATAAAATGATATCTATTTGTTTAGTACTAAATATAAAAATTATTTTTATTTATGAAAAGGTACATATCAAAATTTTCAATATTTTGTGCTTGTCATTTCTCTAGCTTTACTTTGCTTGTAAGAACTATATTTTGGCACAAGCTAAAATTACACATTGGACCCATCAATATTTCATTTTATTCTTGGTTAAAATTTTAAGTTTGTGCTCTAAATTTTAAATAATTATATTTTAATTTCAAATTTTAATATAAATATTTATACTTCCTAAATATTTTTCCTACATTTTAGGGTCTTTTTGGCTTTGGAAGTTTTTAAAATTTAAATTTTTAAATATTTATTTCATAATTTCTTCCTATTTCATAATTAGGAGAAATACCAAATAATCTTTCAAAACTCTCTAAAATTCCTACTAAATTCCAAATGATTGTAGAAATTTTTCTTTACATTATAAAAATTTATATTTCGTAAAATCTTTATTATTTGGTCATTATTTAGCCTCTAAATATTTTTTAGTCTTAGTTGACTTGTTCTAAAATTATGTAATTATTATTTAATAATTCATATCGGTAGAAGGATGTTATAGGCTATGCGTTTTCTTTTGTTATTTGCATTTTTTTAAAATCTCTTCCTTTTTTTAAAAAAATTATAATTAAGGATATTAAGTTAAAGATATTTATGTCAAAAGATTAACTTTTAAAATTATTTTAAATGATTTAAAAATAGAAAATTTAAAATATACATAAAAATTATAAAAAAACTCTTTTAATAGGACTAAGTTGAGGAGAAGTTAAGGTGGCTTTGCCATATCAGCATCCTTTAATAGAATTTGATAGATTTTCAATGTCAAGGGCTTAGTTTTAGAAAATTCGAATGATGAGGATTTGATTAAAAATTTTTAAACTACAGGATTCTATTTAACAATTAGTTGAAACTATAAAAAATAAATAAGTAATTAACCAAACAAAATTGTATCAATCTAATAATTACATGCATAATTATTTAAATTAAACTTTTCAAAAATATTAACATAATAATATACAATATTTTAAGAATGAAATATTCTACTTAATTGAAGCAAAATAATTTTTTTAAGTAGTAAAATGTGGTTTTTTTTAAAGCTAATGGATGTTAAAGTTATGCAAGGACCAAAAATTGAAATAGTAGTTTATTTTTTTTTGTGGGGGGGGGGGGGGGGGTCAAAACACGACGTTTCAATAGGCGGTAGGATGTTCGATCACCCACTTCCTAGACACTCATGGGAGAGTAAAAGGAGGCGTGAGAGGGAGGAGGAGAAAGAGGAATACAGATCCTCTGAATTAAGAAGCCTCTGAAGTTTGCCTGAAGTAGAAGTGTCGTGGCCGTTCGATCTAGCGGACCGTTTACATGAAAACACGTCAGTTGAAATAATTAAAACGTTGCGTTTTGATGCTGAATGAGAAAAGCCTCCAGAGTTGCTGATATCTAACGCATTGCAAGGCAAAACCCAGCAGAAGTTAATCCTTTATCTTGCACCATCTCCCTCTTGACTCTCAGGTGTAACTGGTCGACAATGGCTCTTTCATGGCATGAACGTGAACGTCGATGGGAAGCGGGGATCTATATCATATCTAAGGAAGCTATTATTTCACCCTTGCCTCTGTCAAATTTCTTTAGAAGGTACTAGTTTTCATTTTGCCTTTTCCCTCTTTGAATTTGTTTAGATTTGGAAGATAAATTTAGGTTGGGATAAATAAAAATGATAGGCAATACCTATCAACAGTGCTAGTAACAAGGAGATCTATATTTTCTTAGATTTTATATGCTAACCCAACACCTTATCATTTTCAATGGTAGAATCTTAAAAATGATAGGCAATACCTATCAACAGCCTATTAGGCATGGATTAATCAGGTGCATCGTTGCATTTTGATGCTGAATGAGAAAAGCCTCCAGAGTTACAAAATTGGTTATTTCCATTGTTGCCATGGTTAACACTGAAATACAGTTTATGTAGCATATTTGAAATTATACCAAATTGACATCAATTTTTGGTTTTGTGTTTGCTCGAATTATCCTGAGTTTTGGGTTTTTATAAGGTGTTTGTTTTCACTTGTTTACTCTATCTGTTGACAAGTATAAGCACAAAATGATTAGAGCTCAGTTGTTCTAAATTCTAATTATGAATTGTGAGTGGCAGGATTGTAGAATTCATAATATGCTTGGCTACTGTGATGTTTAAGTTTCCTATCAAACTTGAATGTTTTGGATGCATTCCTGCGGCCTTTTTAAGAAGTGAGAGGTATAAAACCTTCTTGCAATTCAAGTATGGACTTCTAGTGCATTAAATGTTGCTGAAGCTTCATATCTGTTGATATCTTTTGTTTGACTTAGTAAAGTTCAAATTGTCTTAATGGATACATGGTCCAAGCTGGAAGTATGCATGTGCAATCATAGTTTTGATTCTTGGATGTATCAAATCCTTTGTATTTGGTTATATTATGTTTTATAGATGGGATGGTGATAATAACAATATGAACGGGTCATATTTGTTTAGATTTAGGAACTAGTAAATGCTGCTGAAACCTTTGGTAACTAAAATAGACTTAGGATATGGTTATAGTAAAAATTCATGATATGTTGTGATTTTTTGAATTGTGACTTATATAGTGTCTAAATTTCTTGCTTCTGCAATGGCACTTTTGCTTACTACACCCATTCAATAAATAGTTCAGGATATGGTTCAAGCTTTTCATTGTCATATTTTGCACCCATTCCAAGTATGGTCCAAGTACATGCTGCACTTGCCATTCAAGCTCTTTATATAAGAAGCTGCATCAGACGTTATACAACCCATTCCAAGTATGGTCCAGCTACTTGCTACACCCATCTAAGTACTTGCTGCACTTGCACCCATTCCAAGTGGATCCCTGCTGCATCAGACTTTGTACAGCCCTACATCAGACCATCACATGCTGCACCCATACAAAACCAAGCAGTCTGTGCCAATACTTTTAGAAGTCTATTATAGTGTAATGAAGTAGTACATAGGAATTTAGAATAGAAAACATCTTGTACATTACCATGATAAAACTATAATGAAGTTGTACATTTCTCTTGCAATAAAAGTGTTCTGTTTATCTTTCAATAAAGGTGTACTTCTCTTTTCTTGCATTTGGAATATAGACACACACACACACACACACATATATATATATATATATATATGACTATGGCTATTACAATAATGTCAAGTCAAGATGGGATACATTACAAAATAGCTATAATGATAAACCCTATTGATTGCTAAGATCTGTGACATCATCATAGAGGCCTGGTATTGTAAGTGGCGGTATAGGATGATCAAATGGTGCCTATATTTCAAAGGAAAAAAATATATATTAGAACATCAAAATTATGTACCAAGCATAAAATTAACTTTTAGTAACACTTACCATCAAGAAACTAGTAAAACTAGTAAAACCAAATTGATCACAAGTTGTTTGAGGGTCAACATTAATTGGTGGAACTGTTGAATGAGATGGTATAGCTTGTACTTAGTTTAAAATACTTTCATATTCCTACAGAGTAAAGGAAAATTTTTGAATTTTTAAATGAAAGCAAAAAAGTAGTCATTTTTTTAATAGTAACCTCATTAATTTTACAAACCATAGATGGTTAAGGTCGACATTGATTGATGGAGCTGACGAGTGAGATGGTCCAGCTTGCACTTGGCTTAAAGTAGCATCATATCCCTAGAAAGTGAATAGAAAATTTTAAATTTTGTAATGAACAAATAGAAAGTGGACACCAAATTGTTTAAACCTTGAATAATTTTATAAACCATAGGCAGTTGAGGGTAGGCACTAAAAGTTGGAGATGTTAATTGAGATAGTCTAGACTGATCTTGGCTTATAGTAGCTTCATACCCCTACAAAGTGAACACATCCCCATTTTTAAATGAAAGCAACAAAGTAGTGAATTTTCAAGTGGTGATCAGTTTTACAAAATGAATGACTATTTTTAAATTATTAAATGAAAAAAAGAAAAATTTAAAGCTTTTTGTTTGCAATTGGCATTAAATGACAAACCATAGATGGTTGACTTTGGTAAACATCAAAACTAGGAGCTATCTTTCTTCTCTTTGGTTACTTTTCAACCCAATTTTTTAAGCATTTTTTACCTTTTCTGCCCTCTTTCTTTTTAAATCCCTTCACTTGTAGTACTCTTTCTCCCTTGCTAGCATTCATTATGGTATCCTCCCTGTCATTATTGACACTTCTTTGCCCATTACAAATCTCCATTATCTATTTGCTCAACTCATCAATAGATTTATTTAGAAACAATAATGCTTCTTGGTTATTAGACGCTTCAATCGCTAGCCTTACAAGTCGGGGACAAATTTGTCTATATCGTTGAGTAGTGACTAATTTAGCATCTCCTTTAATCTCATGGCCTCTAATATCATGTATAATACCACTCCTAACTTGTTTAGTCCACCTCTTCAAAATATATTGATCAGGCATTAATTTAATATTCATTACATCAAAAACCTTTAAAGCATGACATTATAATATACCGAGAGTTTCAAACTTTTTGCAACTACAACAAATTGACTTGTCACATGGGTCAAATGAAACCATCCATTTTTTTTCTTGACCAACCAAAGTAATAATATACTCAAACAATGACAAAGTCTCATTTTTGTGCTTCACACATGTAGCTAAATATTTCTCCCACTCTTTTTGGAACAACTCAAAAATTGTAAAGGTGTAAATCTGTGCAAGTTGGCGTAACATAGGCGAATGCTGGCTTTTCAACTGTGGTAATTTTTGACGTGAATCAAATTTACACTTCAATTCATTGTATCTTTTGTCTTCCAACACTCGCTCAAAATAATTAAAGAATTGATTGATGCTTAAGCTTGGTTTCATCCAACTTTTGATGTCTGAATTCAAGCTTTCACAAAGTTATGTACTTTGAATGCCAAGTGTAAATACTTTTTTCATGTGACAAGCAGCCCATTTTTCCTTTTTGCTATAAATTGATCTCAACTATGCATTATCATGCACCTTGTATGTAGAAAGCAAGTTACTCCAAGCCACCTTAAACTGTGTTTCATCCTCATATTCATATAGACAAGATTTGAAGTCACGCAAGAAGTGAGATCCATCTTTCATTAAATTGCCAAGGTGTTTGACGCCATTTTGCATCAAATGCCATGTACAAAGGAAATGCCAAGTGTCAGGTATCACCTCGTGTATTACTCTAGTTATTGTCTGATCCTAATTAGTAAAAATAGTTTTCGGCCTTTTCTAACAATGTGCTTTTAAAAAAGTTTCAAACAATCACTTGAATGACTTAACTGTCTCATCATACAATAACGCTGCCCCAAAAATTACCATTCCTCTATAGTGATTGAATCCGCAAAATAAAGCAAGTGCTCTATGTTGATGGTTTGTACAATATGTTGTGTCAAGACATATAACATCACCAAAATAGGCATAATCAATAAGCATCCTTGCATCAGCCTAGAATACATTTGTTATTTGTTCATCTATATCTATTTGATACGCATGATAAAATGATGAATTTTTCAATAGTTTTCGTTGGAAGTATTGCAACAAATAACTTGCTTCCCCATATATCAAGTTCTTTTGTCTTTTTGTACGAAGATAATTCTTTTGATCCAAGCGAGTATAGCCCAGATTAGTTCTTTCCCCAACTTGCCTACTCATTAACTCAAACGAGGATCTTTGTTGAAGCCTAGAATCATCTGCCAACTCAATTTGATAGCCTTGAATCTCATATACCTTACGCTGACATGCCAACATATGGATGGTTTATGGGAGATGAAATTCATGATTATGTTCTTCCACGAACTCATACACTCTAAATTTTTCACCCATCTTTGTGAGTCATATCTTTGCTAAACAATTAGTTCTAGTTTCTAGTTGAGGATTAACAGTTAAATAATCTCTTTTGTCTTTGCATCGAACGCCTTGTTTACAGCAAACAAATCTACATGTCAAGATGGATCCATCTTTCTTGCTCTTATTAGTATATAGTTTTCTAACACCAAATCCAACTTTTCCCCCATAATCAACCCAAAACTTTCAAACTGCATCTATGGTATCAAATATCACCCTTATTTTAGGCTTCAAGTAACATCAAAATTAACATTTTTGGTTGATGGACAAATAGATGCATCTCATTCCCTGAAAATTATATTACAATATTTTTTTAGAATAATATAGATAATGTTAAAGCATGCTTATATAAAAAATGTATAACACTTACATTGCAGAAGAAGCACTATAATTCATCATTGTCACATTTCAAATGAATACGAAACAGTTGTTGCAAATGAATATGAAGCACTTGCTGCAAATGAATATGAAACACTTCCTGCAAGAAAAATATATTCCAATGTATTTTAATATGCAAGCCATTTTAATAAAACTATAAATGATATTTAACTTTTTATTACTCTTTAGGCAAAGTAACAGAAGAAACTAAAAAATTTTTAATATATAAAATTTGCATTCATAATTTTCTTATCATACAAAAAGAAAAAGAAAAAAATTCATACACTAAAGAGATATCTAACCTAAGAAGGAATTTGTAGAAGGAAAATCTCCTTCCAACTCTTTGGATTCTTCTTCCAACTCCTAGTAAAAAGGAAGCGAAAAATCTAAAACAAAAACGGCAACTTCAGCACACTTCTTTTCCTCAAAAATCTGTCCCTGTTTTCATTTTAAATCAGCCTACGCAGCGTTTCAAGGCAAATTTTCATTTACTCTCAGGCTTCATCTCCGTCGTTGAAGTTTTCAACACCTCCCGCTTTGCCACGACATCCAAAACTAACTGAAGCGCACCGTTTTGTCTCGCATTTCTTACAGCCTCCAACGTCAACTGCCACGCGTTCGCCATCTGCTTCAGCATCTTGATCGAACGGCCACGACCCTTCTACTTCAGGCGAACTTCAGAGGCTTCTTAATTCAGAGGATCTGTATTCGGAGACAGAGACTTCTGGAATGAAGAATCGGCGTGGAAGTTGATCAGGAAGTCACAATTTACTCCATCAAGGTAATCTTTCTGACCAGAATCTTGCCCAATTCTTAGCATTTTTGTGCTTTTTTGCTTGAAATTTGATTATTTTCTTGATCCCCTCTCTGGTTCGCAACTTCAGAGCGAAGGAGAATGAGCTACCTCTTAGCAACTTTGACGAAGAAACACCAGGTGGATTCTATTATCAGAGACACCATAGATAAGGTCCTTGTCCTCCGTTTTGGCCGCGCCTCCGACCCTGTCTGTCTCCAGCTTGACGACATTGTATGCTTTTCCTTCTCTTCTTCCTCATATTCTTAATTCTTTTCCTTAGCGAAATTGAACCACTGTTTGAGCATGAAAAATGAATTCTTTGAGGCATTGGGTGTTAAGAATAATATCTGTGTTTGTAGAATTATCTCTGTGTTGTTTTTTTTTTTGGCACCTATACGGGTTATGGAATCTCTATTCCTAATTTCTGTAATACTGAAAATACTGGAAAGAGGGGGGCAAGGAATTAAAATCTATATACCCGATCCGTCTCTATGATACAGGAACGGGAGGGAAAATCCCCGGATCAAACACCTTACCCTTTTTCTGTTTTGTTGGTCCCCTTAGGCGCGAAGGGAGTAAAAATTGCCGAACCCTTGTTATTTTAGTTAGGTTTAAGTCTGATGAGAATAATTTTCTATAGTTCTGTCCTAGTTCTGTACGATGTGTCTATGCAAGGTGTTTATTGATTGAAAGTTGGTAATAGGATAATCTAATCAGTTGGACATGGCGATTATCAATGCTGCATTTTTGTTGGGACATCAAATTTAACATCTGTTTCATAATGTTAACTTTTTTGGTATTAGTTCTTGGTAGATTCTAATGACACTCAGGTAATGAAGTTTATGTATAATGCTATTCAATAAATTATATCTCAGGAGAAAAAAAATGGGACGTTGGTATTTATTGTGGTCTTGTGTGTTCGAGTAATGGGGTATCATCTGAGTCTTACCTGATAGACTTGATAGCATGGTTTGAAAATCAAGTTTGCATATGAAAATTCAAAATCTTGTAATTCATACAATGTGCAGATTTAGCACTACTCAAATGTCATTAATTTTGTTTACATTGTTCACTCAGCTTTCGAAATCAGCGAGGGATGTGTCCAAATTTGCAACTGTGGCACTAGTAGATGTTAACTCGGAGGACATTCAAGTTTATGTCAAGTATTTGGACATCACTCTGATACCATCAACAATTTTCTTCTTCAACGCGCATCACATGAAAATGGATTCAGGGTATGATGTCTGCAATCTTCAAGTCTGTGATTTGCCTCAACTGATCACTTCTTTTGGTTTATTTTGCTGATATGTTTAATTGCTTATTTCATCTCATCGTGCTCTTTTTTGAGTTTAGGACCTAGTGTTAATTCTACATATTGTATTAAATGAGTTACTCATGGAAAGTAATCCAATTGAAAAGTATTACTAGAACTAAGAAAATTTGTTGCATTAAGTGAAACACATGTCTATATTTGCAATCTTTTTTTTTTTTTAATTTAAATGCTATGAATCATGTATATGCTTTTAAATTTTTTTGGGGCCCTTTATGTTATATGATCATTAAATGTACTTGGATGTTTTATAAAAATAAATAAATAAAACTTAGCATTTAGATTGGTAATAAAGTGAAAATGATTTTTTCTTTAGGTTTCATTGAACTGTTTTTTCCATTTTAAGTGACTGATATGTTATATACTTTGTCATTCCATGCCAACAAAGTTTGTGGTAAGGCAAGAAATGCGTTGAGTAGTTTGAACTAATTTGACCAAACTGAATAAGTTTTAAGGTTAGGGCATTTACAAGATCTTTTTGCAATTAAGTTTGGTTTAAAGTTGGGATTCTTGTTTCAACACTTCTCTTGTTAAGGAGTAAAAAATTACATTTATATGGTTTAGTCATGTTTGTTTTTATGTATGGATTTGTAGAACAAATAGAGTTTGTCTTACAAATCATGAGGGCTTAAAAAGCTATGTTGGAAAAGTAATAGCTTTCATGTGGTTAAAATTTGGAAGTATTGTCTTTGAGTGTAATGAACTTTCATATAGTTTGTTAACCACAAATGTTTTCTAGTTTATAAGTGTTTATCGAAATTAGAAAATTGAGGTATGTGGGACCATATATTATTAAAATTTGTTGGGAAAGAACTAATGAAGTTGGCCTAATTTTATGATCGAACCAACTATTTTTGTTATTAAGCTAGTTAACCCAATCTAACCTAGTCACTAAGCAGTCACTTATTTTGTTAGTTAGGTGAGGTGGTCTTATCAGTTAAGTTTGGCTTGTAATATTCCCAGTCATTTGAAGCTTATTCCAGTCTTACTTAATAAAACATTTAAGTTTCTTTAATTCTGTATTGCAAAAGTGGGAATATATATATATATATATATATATAACACGGAGAGAGGGGGAGAGAGCTACCGATGATTATCTTATGTTCTGGATTGCATATGGCTTTACTCTTTTGTTTTTTGGGGGGGAAAACAAATTTCTTTTTATATCTTTGACATTGAGGGCGAGCCTTGGTGCAACGGTAAGGTTGCCGCTGAGTGACTTGGAGGTCATAGGTTTGAACTAGAAACAGCCTCTCTGTTAAAAATAGAGGTAAGGCTGCGTACATCTACCCTCTTCAGACCCCACCCAGTGGGAGCCTCGTGCACTGGGCCGCCTTTTTTTTCACATCTTTGACATTCTATTCTATTATATATTATGTAGGACTGCTGACCATACTAAATGGATTGGTGCTTTTCACAGAAAGCAAGATTTTATTGATGTTGTAGAGGTACATTCTCTGTTTCTTCAAATGTTATGAGACAAAGATTGTTGATTGACTTGGCATGTGTACAGATAGTTTTAACTTTGGCACCGCCTCTCTCATCACTGCAACTTGTTAATTAATCAGTAAAATAAATGCTCAAAGAACTTAATAGTCAAATGCTAATAACTGGACTACAGGAAGAACAGAAAGTAAATTCAGGAAAAAAAAGATGAAGATATATTAACCAGTTAAGTCCTGGTCCCTCTGAAGGAGCTGGAATAATAGACTGGGTTTGTGAAATATCCAATGTTAGAAAGTACATAGTTCCGTAAAACTGTCCAGATTCTATAAGATGTAGTTAATAGGTAAGAAAGTCAATGTCTATGGCAGCTTTCCTGGCTTATTTCTATGTGTCACTTTAGTTTTGATATGCCAAAATGACTTCAGTTTTTCTTTTCATTTCTCCATCCCATAGAAGTTAGAACTTGTGAGGTTGATTGAACATTGTTTGATTTGATTTGTTAGTGTTAGATCAGTTTCTGCTTAACTCACTTTCTTTTTGTAGTTTAAGTGTAACAAGATTCCCAGTAGGCCAGTTTTTTGGAAAATACTATTATAGATTACCTTTCTTCTTTCTCCTATTCTGGATCCTTCAATATAATGGAATTACCTATCAGGATGCATGAACTTTTGTTTTTAAATTCTTGCAGGCAATATTTAGAGGAGCAATGAAGGGAAAGCTTATTGTGAATTGCCCTCTTCCACCAGAACGAATACCAAAATACCAGTTACTGTACAAAGATGTATAGAAGTTACAATTACCTTGGTAATTATGGTTCTTCCCTTTCCCTTTAGTTGGAAGAGCCTAGTAATATTGAATAAGGTCATGGAGTTATTTTTTTTCCATGTACTTGCAAATACCTCAATGATATAAACTGCCTAGTTTTCTTTTCTTGTTCTCCTCTTTTGCCCTCACACATTTCAGACTGTGCTGACTGCTGGCTTTTACGGTTTACCTGTTGAGCTTTTATGTAAATTTATATTTTGGACTTTTCACTTTCTATTGGTTCATGAAGCACATTAAGATATTTCTTTGGTTTGATTTGTAACTCATGTTGGTTGACTGTGTTACTCTATTATCTTTGGTTCCCATGGGTTAATCTAAGAAAAGGCGTTCTTACAATTGTTATACTATAGGCGCTGGGCCAGTATGATATGTGATAGCATACTTTTCTTCTGGTCTTTGTTATGAACTCTTCTCCCTTCCTTTTGATAGTCTCAATTCTAGCTAGGCTAGAAGTTATTACCCAAGATTGATAATTCATCGAACTATTTTATGGGTTGTCAACCAGTTATTCTCATCAATTTACACTTGGCTAGAATTTAAATAGCTTATATGAAAGAATTAAACGCCAGCATGCATGAAAGAAGAACCTCCATTTAAACCATAATGATAATATATCGAATGGCAATAGAACTGGAAATTTAAGTAGTTTAAATCAGTATTGTGTTTACAAAGTTTTCAGAAATTCAATGACAACTTTGGCAGCGTTGGAAGCTGCAAGAGGTCCAAAAATGTGAATGGGGTTCTTTTCTTCCTGTGCTCCTGCTAAATCCGATAGGCCATTAATAACTATCACTGGGTAAGCGTTGGACAAGCTTGTCTGCAAAGCTCAATGATGTCAATCAATTAGGATATGCAGAATCCACCATACAAATTGATTCTGGCTGCAATAAAGTGTGTCTAAGCATTTCTATATGGATGTTTAGTATATCAATTACTTGCATCAGAATGGTCTATAAAAATTGAAGATGAGAGGTGGATCTGGTCTTTAAAAATGTAGAGACTAAGTAACTAATGGATATGTAAATATGTTAAAGGTGTGTCTTATTCAAAGCTATTTGATTTATTTATAAATCTATTTGTAATTAACTTAATTTATTTATTTTTTATAAGTCAAATTTATTTAAGTATTTTCAATTGAACTTTAGGTAGGTTCCAATCATTTGGGATTGAAAGTTCACACTAAATTATGAAAAAAATTTAATTATAATTTTTAGATGTTTATTACTTAAGTATTCTAGAAAAAAAAATAATTGAATTTTTTTTATAAATCAATATAATATATGGGCCATTTTGAGAAAATTATCTACATGTTATATTTTTATTAAGTAATTTAATAATAAACAGCTAAGTTAATCCAAGTGTAAATTATTTAGTTTGATATGTTTGTCAAACAAATATTAAAAAATTGAATAATTTAGGTCGGTTAAAAGGAAAAAAGAAAAGAAAAGAGAAAAATGAAAAGTTAAGAAAAGTTACCATTACAATTGCTGAACTCTCCATATCATGTGAGGAAACATGAAATTGTTGGAATAGAAAGTCTCTATAAGCTGCATTGTCCACAAAAGTGTATGCCGTTGACCCTTTAAGACCAACTACTATCTTGGGTTTACTAGGAAGGCAAAAGCGGGAGTTCACACAACGTTCTAGTTGTATACCCTAACAGTCATCACAGATTTAGAGCGATAAAATAATTTGATAAAGAAGTTCCCAAGTCACAACAATTTCAAATTTAATCCGTTTATGGAAATTTGTGTCTTGATAAATAAAAATTCAACACATGGAATAAGTATAAGTTTTACAAATTTTAAGAGATCTTTTTTTTTTAAGAAAAAAAAACCTCACTTAAACTTTGGATCATTTAGGTTTTGTTTAATTGCTAGAATCATTTTCATAGGAATGAAAATAAAAATAGAAATAGAAATAAATTTTGATGAAATAGAATTCTCTAGTCTAAAATTATGTTTGGTATAGCAGGAAAAGAAATAGATATTTCATTCCATAATTAGATGAAAATAATGTATGAATGAAAATAAAAATTAAATAAATAACCATAATATCCTTAACATTAAAAAAATTAAAATGTTAATCTTTTAATATTTTAACCTGTAAAAAGATATCTCAAAAATATTTTTTTAATTAGCAGTAATAAAAAATATTAAATTATTTATTTTTAATTTTTAATTATTAATAATGAGAAAAAAATAAATTATTAGTTTTTTATTGTTTAATTTAAAAAAAAAAGTTTTTGAGAGCTATAATTTTCATGCATTAATAATCAAGGTGAAAGAATATTGCCATCGCAGATCTCCTCATTCGGTTGAATTAGAATATAAAATGACTTTTTATCCTTTTACTTTTAAAAAATAATAAAAAATAAATATTATTAATTACTATTTACAATAATATAATAGGTATTGCACAAAACCAAAACAAAAATTGCTTTCATATTTACAACAAATAAACGGGCCTCAGGCCAAGAGATGAATCGCTTGGAAGGGAGAGCATTTTTGTCCTATGTTTTTTAATTTCCTCTCCTTGGGCTTGTTTCCATCAAAATCACAATGGAAAGCCAATTCTCATTTTTTATGGAATGGGTTGCTACAAAAGAGTGGAATAAATTGTACAAAACTCATATCAAACAATTACAACTTATTTGATTTGTTGCTACCTTAACATAATCTTTTTACATAATTTATATAATTTTTATTATATATTTATAACAATTATTTTATCTATCAAATTATTTTTTAAAGATAAAGGCATAAAAATATTTTTTTATTTTATCTATTCCTACTACTTATTTTTTATATTATCCAATCAAATACGTCCTTAGATTTAGGCAATACTTTTTTTTCTCATTTCATTTCCAACCTTACAATGTACTTCCAAAATCAAAATTAGATCCCTCAACTATTATATTCTAAGAATGAATCTTTCTATTTATTTTTTTTAAACTCAAATGGCATATCAATTTTTTTTTCTTAGTAATAGCTGTGGCATGAGTGGTGATATTGGAGACAAGTGGAAATTTGTCACGTCAATTTGGGAGAAATTTTAATTAACATCATTAAAAGAAAAAATAGGTAAAATGATTTAGTTCTGAGAATATAAAAGTAAAAAATTATTTTTAATTTTGAAAGTTCAAAGACTATTTTCAAATGATCCAAAAATGAAGGGTGGAGGGTTTGCATTTTTCATATTTTTATAATGTAAAAGTAAAATATTCCAACATCCCTTCTATCTTTTTTTTTTAAAAAAATTTTACACATACCTCCTTTATATTTTAAAATAAGACACACGACACCAATTTAAAAAATTCTAACATAATTGTTCGAAGCCAATGCTTTACTTTGTTATATATGAGATGTATAAAAAAAATGTTTACTTCAAAGAATTAGCAAATATCATGATATATTTGAAAATAAAAAAAATAGATATTACGTGATAAAAAGAGAGAGAGAGAGAAAAAAAAAGAAGGTGTTCCTTATTGTAATTTAAACATAAAAAAAGAGTAATGCTTGAGAAAAAACATTAAGGTGTCGAACCTCTAATTGGGAAGCAAGGTGAAGCCAGTGAGGAGTGGTGTATGCCCAGATCAAAGGCTGAGCTTGATTGGGTTTCCCAGTTTCAGAGAAAAATTGTTCAGAACTATATCCAATTCGTCCCAATAAATTCTCTACTTCTTCCCTTTTTGGCACATTGTACTTCCCAATATCCAAATAAGCAAAGTCGCTAGATTCAACTGTGGCATTTGGTTTCTGTCACAAAAGGAAAAAGAAAGAAAAAATATGTAGGCCTTTCAGTGCATAAACAACAAACTTCTTTCCTTTTTTTTTTTTTTAAAGTAAGATACTGTTTTCTTCCTAAAAACTAACGTACTCCTTAATTTGATCTTTCAAGATGTGATTATCTCAATTTAATGTTTTCGTTTAATAATTTTTTTCAATTATTTCATTCTTTTAGAGAATTAAATTGAAAAATTAGTCTTCATGATCTTAATAGATAGAAGAATGAAAATGATTGAGAACAATTATTTATAGTCTATATTGAAAAACTACACTTTAGAGGATCAAATGAAAATTATTTAATCATTTTTAGAAACAAAAACAGAAATTTATCCTTGTTAAAATAGAAGTATTTTACAAATTAATCTTAAATTTATTTATAAAAAATATAATTAAAATAATTATAAATAAATATATAAAATATAAAATGTTAATTTTACCAAAAAAATATACTTGACATGCTTATAGTTTTTTTTTTTCATAATTGATTAACTTAGTCTATTTATGTTTTATAGGTTAAATCTACCAAATTTTTTTTCTAACATTTTATTATAAAAAAATGATGAAGGAGAAAGTTTAAAGGTACCAGCCATTTCCAGTGACCAGTGTGAACAAATTGTTTAGGGATGATAACATCTCCAATGGACATAGAACTGTTGGTATTTCCAGCAATGCCAAAATGGACAATTCCAATTATGTCAAACACATCAACCATCTGTTGTGTGACTGCAGCTGCATTCACCTGTAGAGAGAGAGAGAGAGAGAGAGAGAGAGAGAGAGAGAGAGATATATATATATATATATATATATATAATAGACCTAATAAACAACAACCTTATCTTAAAATATTCATATATCTTTTAAAAAAATCTTATAACAAATAATTAACAAAGATCAAAGGAATTCAATTTGAAGTATAATTATTTGACAATCTCGATTGC
>JAIUCV010002830.1:0-40813 GCA_026724425.1 Erythrophleum ivorense | reverse complement strand
CCCCATTCAATTCCATTATTGCGTTTGATCAAAGCTAATCATGATAAATCATATTAGGGGGACCCCTTCTGATGATAGTGTACGTTAATGGATGGCTTAAACTACACACAGATGCCATGCCCGAGGAGTGGTTGGGTGTGGTTAGCATGAAGATATCAACTTTATTTTCTACCTTCTGCGATATATTACTATATGACCTCTCATTCCTTGTGGTTTCAGAAAGTCTGTTTATGGAATGTTATATTTTTGCAATATCATTATAGTTGTAGTTGTAGGTACACATAAATTTAATTTAAAATTGAATTAATTACTTGAGTTTAATGAATTATGTCTGCAGACTTGAGCAATTTTATAAATTGGTAGTGTATATTGTTATGCTGTACTCTTAATGCCCGATTGTTAATATTTTATAAAAAGTCAGACACTGTTGCTTTTTCCAAAAAATATATATTTAAAATCAAATGGTACATTTTGGTACCATAGACACCAATTTCCTGAAATGCTACTTGTGTTATTAAAAAAAATTCTATTATACCTTTATATTATTTACTTAATATTTATCCCTTTTATTATTTTTAAATGAAAATAAAAGCATCATTTTTTATTTTACATATATTTTTTTTTCATTCTCTCAATCTCCTTTTTTTTTAATACCAAACACAGTTTTAACATTAAAAAATTGACCAATTTTACTTGACAAATTTACCTTATTGTACGCTAAAACATCGAATTTATTACTGATAAAAAAGACAACTCCAAGTTGATTGAGTGAGATTTTCTATCTATAGTCTTTTTTTTAAATATATAGAAATTCAGTCACTTTTATGTGTGTGTTGTGTGTTTGTGAATAACTTTTTCTTTAAAAAAAAAAAGAGTTGCTGAAAGGACAGTTCATTGATCTTATACGTAGCAATAATATGAATACAAGGAATGATGAAATAATAATAATAATAATAATAATAATAATAATAATAATAATAATAATAAATTATGGTTGTAAACAGCGAAATAATATAAGGACAACCCATATAGAACAAACAACCCATGGCATCAATCATTAAACAGATAATTCAAACTTGATATGGGAAAATAAAAAAGAACAATCATAAGAGTAAAGTTAAATATACGAAATGGGTTCTAATTTTTTTTAAAAAAAAATTATAGAGCAAGTATCCAACCAGACTAAAGACACAATTGGTTGTTGGATTTCAGCTGATAGATAGGAAAAGGGAAAAGGCATTATTTCAAATAAACTATTTGGTTGTTAAAATTGAGTCCTTTTCCTTCACTTTAGAGAGTTTTCATTCCATCACACGAAGCAATTGGGATTTCTTTAAAAAAATCAAAGGAAAAGCTAACTCCTTTATAAAATTTGATAGAGATGAACAAAAATGCCTTTGATTATCACCCTACCACCGCCCAATAAAAAAGATTGTTTTTTATTTTTTTACAATAAAAATACTATGATTATTTATTTAACTTTTTTTTCATTAATATATTATTTTTATCCAACTAACCAGAAGAGAGAAATATATGTCATATTAAACAAGATTATGAGTCACAAAATTTTATTATATCAGAACTTATTTGTTTTCATTTACATATGTCTAATCATCTTAGCAACCAAACAGACCGAAAATGGATGAAGGTGTGCATATGTCTATGAACTTTCAAAGACTGGGACTCGTTCTTATGCGCTCGCGTGTTTGGGAGAGTCCTGTTTAAAATGTTTCTGTTTGTGAACTTCATGTTTATTGTGTTTGTTAGGATTTTTCTTTTTCTTTATTTACCTTTTTAAAAAAGATAACAACTTTAAAATATCAAATTAGGAAAATTTTGTACCTTTTGAATAGCATAAGAAATAAGTACCGACGAGGACGTTATATTAATTAAATACTTTC
Organism: Erythrophleum ivorense; assembly: GCA_026724425.1. Classification (NCBI taxonomy): domain Eukaryota; kingdom Viridiplantae; phylum Streptophyta; class Magnoliopsida; order Fabales; family Fabaceae; genus Erythrophleum; species Erythrophleum ivorense. The sequence goes on along the minus strand of JAIUCV010002830.1, from coordinate 38,912 downwards.
ATCATGTATTTATTTTTTTAGGATTTTTTTTTCATAATAATAAAAGATTTTTTTTGGGTCAATACATTCTATTTTTCCGAAATTCTAACATCTGCCATTGCGTCATTGAATATGCACGTTTCATAATCATTGTTTGATCAGGACGATGAGGTATAAAACTAGCACCCATATGGATTATAATAGAGAAAAATGGCCAAAACTCCAAAGTAAACAGTACCAACGTTACTTTCCCAACAGGTAGGGGGTCCCTTTCAAATAAGGTTTTCTTTCTTTCTTCTGTTCCTTCATCCATTTTTCTAGTCGTTTGATTATTAGAGAGAGCAATTATAAGGTCTTGTTTGGTGACACAATGGTAGATAGGATAGAATTAACTACATTATTTCACATATGGTATATTATAGATGAATGGGATAATATACTACGTACAACCGTAAGGTGCTATATATGGCCGTTGACTCGGCAATGTTTGGAGTATTAATAAGTATTCTGGGTTACAAAACATTTTCAAGTTATATTCCTCGTTCAAGTAACACATCATTTTGTCCGTGAGTGTGTTTATAAGGTGGTGATAGTCTTGATTTTTTGTTGTAATAACAAGACAAAAGGTGGTTGAAGCAAAATGAAGTCGCAGCTTTCTGAAGAATGGAGACCTTCTAAAGGTGGTAGAATTCCAATACTTCGAAAGAGCGGAACAAAAGGGCAAGAATCGTCCTGTAATTCATTAATTAATTATATAGTGTTTGGTGCTCCTTGTTTTCATTTTTGTAAATATGACAGGGTCATGCTCTAAATTTTGTGTATCCAAATAAAATATAAAGTTATTATATTGTCGCTTCTTTCACTACAATTAATTAGGTTATGTGATTTGTAATAGTGAACTACGAATTGTCAAAACAAAAAAGCCAACGTTGTCTTCAAGGGTAATAACTATGTCAGTTAGAGCTATGAATCTAAATGCTGCATTTTGTCTATTGGATTTGCATGCAATTTTGCTAGTCTCTAATCACTCTTCCTTTTTTTTTTTTAAAAAGGATATATAATTATTATTTCTAAAGGTTATGCATATTTTTTCAATTAAATTTAGATGCAATTTTTTTAATATTTTTGTTTTAAAAATTTATAATAAAATTATAACATTCTTTAAAAAAATTAATTATGTAATGTTATTTTGTAAAAATTATACATTTCCCATATTATTATTATTCTGAGATTATATATTATTATATTTTAATTAAAATTTTGATAATAAATACATAAAAATATAAAATAAATGTCTATAAGTTTTCTAATTTTTAAAATTTTTTTTTGTAGGCAAATATTTGGGTCCCACTCAAGGCATGGTGAGAAACAAGAGGCGGCCAACAATTCCATTTCCGTTGACCTGACAGGTCCCGCCACATGTTTACTCCTTGTCTGACTACAACTGGTCCAACCTCTGTGTCTGGCCATATGGTAAATTTTCATGATCAGTGTGTTTCGTTATTCCTTAACGCTAGCACATATAAGTTATAACCCAAAATATGAAAAAATTATTTTTATGGACTTAGATTTTTTAAAATTTACAATAAAAGATTTTAATTAAATTTTTTTTAAAGATCTAAAAAATTCTAATTTTGACTTGGAATGAACGTGAATACTCTTGGGTGGTATTTCAGACTTAAAATCTGATAATAATTTTTTAAAATTTAATAATAACTTTTTTTTAAAATTGCTTTCCACAAGCTATGATCGCAGCGGACGTGTAATATTAATAAGAAGGACAATGATCCATAAAAAATGAATTGAAAATAAATTTGGATCACACAAAGCTTTGTCTGCTAATTATTATTATTAATAGTTATTTAGTATAGTTTATTTAACTTCTTACTTGCTGCAGGCCAAGTCATGGTTTAGTAGTCAAAGTAAAGAAAAATCCTGTTAAACAAAAAAAAAAGAAAACTAAAAGGACTAGGTTACCAATTAGTAAGTTTATGACATGTCTAACCTTAAGAGTTAATTTTATTTATAAATTTTATAAGATTTACATTTTAATATATTTATAAAGTATAAATTGTTGTGCTTAAAATTTTCTTCAAAAGTTCTGCTGTTTAGTTTAAATTTACATATTAAAAATTAAGAAGAATGACATAACAAGGATAAAATGCGTGGTCTCCCCATTTTGCATATCATGAAGCTTAAAGCGTGCTGACTGACCGGTTTATTCAAACCGATTTGAGTTGGATTCATAATTAATTTTCACAATCCCATTTATAAATTAAAAGGGGTCCCCCACCTTATTTAAATGAGACCACCATGAATCAATTTAGTTCACTTGACATCGATAGTTAAAATCTTTATACAAGTAAACTCTACCATCTTACGCATTTATTTCAATATTGATGAAAGTTATTTTTTTTTTCAATACCTTTAAAGATACCATTTTTAAACATGTGCGTGACGAAATTTCACTTTCATTTTTTTATTATTATTATTATATGTGAGCATCTTTTTAAACTTATTTGAGACATCAAATAACGAAGAAAAATTGCACTATGAATTAAATACTTTCAGAAGTATTTGATCTTCATTGGTTTTTTTAATTATAAATGAGTACCGTATATTAACCGTTTTAATATATTTTTATTAATTTTTAATATCATTCTATCAATCTCAAGTTACATTTCTTTTAATATAGTTTTGAAATCCTAATTAATGTAATTGGATTCAATTAATATCTTATAACCTTTTTCACTTTTACTCCCAAGATCCTATACGCCTTATATATATATATATATATATATATTGTTATAATGTTCTCTAATAAAACTATAATATATGTACAAACTTATTTTAAAAAAATTCAATCATATAATGTTGTTTATAAAAATCATACATAAAAATTATCTATTTGTCATGTTTTAATTTGAAAACCTAATAACAAAATATAAAAAATTACATATATATTTTTTCCATTTATTAAGTGATCTAAATTTTTTAAGTAGAGTTATAGCGTGTTTGGCCGTGCTACTTGGGATCAACAGACCTAAATTGGCAATACAATCCTCTTGAGATTTAAAAGTGTGACCAGGATTTAGCCCTCAAAAAAGAAAAAAAAAAAAACTAGTTTTGAGTAGCAGCAGAAGTAGTTGTTTTGTTATAGGAAGAAAACAGAAATTTTTTTTTTTTTGAGAGTAACGGCAAAGTAAAAAATTCATTTTATTTTCAAGACAATCGTACTATCTTGATTATTTTTACCAAACCCTTATTACAAAGTCAAACTGCTTTTTTGACAATTTAACAATTAAAAGCGTCTATAAAAACAACCGCTTATTAAATATTGGTAAAAACTGTCATTAAATAATTTTATCAAACATGAATCACTTCTCCCATTGTAAAAGACCTCATTTAAAAACAACCTGTTTCACAATATTGTAGAAATTCGCAAGTAGTTGTATGCATATATTTCAATAACTGGCCATTCACGCAGCAGGTAGAGTATACAGCAATTATTATTTGGTTTTGTATGTTATATGATTTTGTCACAATCGCGGAGTTTTTGAAAATTCTCGCATTGGTCTAGGCTTCGCTATTCGTATGTTAAAATATCTTTTACGTTAGAATGGAGATCATGGTTTCTCTTGTGACCAATATCCGTAATTAACGGAACTTGTGCTAGGGTCTACCTTCTAGACCACTCTCTACTAAGGCTGCTTGGTGTTTTTATATTTTTCAGAAGCATCAATGCCTAATTATCAAAGACTTACTTTAAGGTTAAATTTGTATCTCTCAAAAGAAACATTGCATTTTAATTTCAGTTTGGTTTAAAAATACTATATTTCATAAATAGTGCTGGTATGATCATTCGCATCAGTCTCCGAATAAGGTCCTTCTACATGCCATTCGGCATTGTCTCTTTTTAATTATATACCAAGAATTTATTTCATAAGCTTAAACATTTCTGTTGGTAGTAGTTGTCTTTACAGCTGCACGTTATAAGCTTCTGCAATGTCGTACTCAATTATCAGCAAATTTACAACACCTGCGTCATGCAATTTGATTATCTTCAAATTTTACAGGTGCCGAAGCTCTCTTGAACGTTAGCATAAAAAGAAAGTTAGTTTATTTATTCATTGTAGGATCATACCATTTCCTCTTAATATTGTTTTGTAATCTTGTTTTCTCTTAATATCAAAGGAGTAACAGGCTATTCCCAAAACCAAACAAGCGTTGTTTGTCAGTAAAAGGGTCCTAAATTCGTCTCGTTTGACACGTTACAAACAGTGATTGGTACAGGACTAATACCAAGCGTCTTGTAGTCGTAGCTTGTCGCACGCGCTTCTCGTGACAGCGCACTCCCGTCCCGCAAGCTAAAAGGTAGAGAGAGAGAGAGAGAGAGAGAGAGAGAGAGAGAGAGAGAGAGAGAGAGGGATGACCGAGGGGCGAGATTCGTGGAAAAATTACAGGAGACCCACCACTTGCGTCTTTGTACCACACAGACACACACAGGGTGCTTTCTTCCTCATCTCCGTTGGTAATGGTACTTTCTGACTTTCTTACCTTCTCTTCTATCTTTATTTGTAGCTTCATTAGACTTAATTGTGCTCTCTCTCTGTCTTAAAAGGCTGGATTGAAAATGAGGTCTTGCATTGATGAAGGGCATCGCTTCCAAGGCAAGGCAGCCCTCCAACCCTTGAAACTCTATCACCTTTCATAATTCACCAAATCCCCCTTCTATTTTATTTCATTTTCTATCCTAATTGATGCATGTCGCTGATGATGTGTTACTTGTTCACCCTCTGACTCACTCCCTCGGTTACTCCCGACTCTCTTTCTCTCTCCCCGATCTGTCTTTGATTGATTCTCTGTCTCTAGCTTCCAACAAGATCTCTCTCTGCTCTTACTTTCACCTGCACTTGCACAGCTCTACAATGCCTCTCTGATTTTTTCAAGGTGAATTTTTCTGTCTTATCTCTATTGCCCTTGTTTGTTTCCTGGGAAAAAGAAGAGAAGACTATATTAGGGGAAAACGAAGTTAATTTCCTTATTTTCTGCTTCATGTTCTGCTCCCCCGAAAAAAGGAAAATAAAATTTCTTGGGTGTGGAGTGCTAGCTACTCTCTCTGGCTCCTGCATTTTTCATTCTATAGTATATATGGACTGATTAACTGAAGCAATACACATTTCACACCTTTTTCCCTTAATTTTCGGGTTTCAATTAGAGGTTAGAATGAAAGAGAGTGGCTTCCGTATACCCTTTTTTCTGTTTTCTTGCTATCTCTGTAATGAAGCCATACCTCGTGAAAGCTTAATAACTTAAAGTAAGCTCGGTCTGGTATGTTTGTTCCTTCTCTTGGCTTTTATTTTTGTTAATAATGATATTTGAATTTTACTAGATTGATAAAAATTAACGTTTTCTGCTAAATTAAAATCCGTCAAAATTCTTCCCCCTCTTTATTGTGTTGAAGGCTTGACTGGAAGTGGCAATGGCATCAAAACAAGGTGCAAAATTAAAAAGATTTGGATTGAACAATTCAAAAGCTGCTAATTCGCCATCATCTTCCACTACATCATCTTCTAAACAATTTCTGGAAACATCCATTGATGGTCTGAGCTCACCTGCATCTTCATCAGCTCGAAGTAAGCCACAGTATTTTTACTCAGAAAGTGTGCCTTCAGATGCAGAAAGAGCAAAAGAAAATGTCACAGTGACAGTCCGATTTCGCCCCCTGAAGTGAGTATTGCTTTTCTAAACTATCTATCTTCCTTAAGATTTCAGTCTACAGACATCTGTTAAGTTGACTGGGTCTATGTCTGGGACAGTCCAAGGGAAATACGTCAAGGAGAGGAGATTGCATGGTATGCAGATGGAGAAACTATTGTGCGAAATGAGTATAATCCGTCCATAGCATATGCATATGGTAAAATTTGACACTTAAAAATGGAGTTTTATTGTCTATATGTACTTGTTATGTGCAATTCATTCTCATGAAATATTATCTCTCTTTTCACTTTAGTTATGTATATCTCAGTTCATTAATTTTCTTTTTCTTGTTTCCAGATAGGGTCTTTGGTCCCACAACCACAACACGACACGTCTATGATGTTGCTGCTCAGCATATTGTTAATGGTGCTATGGAGGGCATTAATGGTATGTGACAGATTGAACTTACCGCCTGCTAGCTATTCATATGATTGAAATGTAAAATACATACTTGCTGCCCCAAAGTCGGTCTTTCTTTTTCCTTCTTATACTAGTTGGGTTGTGGATGTATGTTTTGAAATAATACAAATACAACAACAACAACAACAACAACAACAACATCTTTTCCCACTAAGTAGAGTCGGCTACATGGATCAATCGACGTCATAAACACTTATCGTAAATTATATTTTTAGACAAACCATTTAAATCTAAATCTTTTTTAATAATTTTTCCTATAGTTTTTCTTGGTCTTCCTCTATCTCTAATTATTGGACTATTCTCCATCTCATTTATTCTCCTAATTGGGGCTTCTACAGGTCTCCTCCCGATATGATCAAACCATCTAAGTCTTGATTCTACAATCTTTTTTACAATAGGTGCGACTTCCATTTTTTCTCTAATGTATTCATTTCTAATCCGATCTCGTCTAGTGTGTCCACTCATCCAACGCAACATTCTCATCTTTGCAACATTGAACTTATTCTCTTATTGACTTTTATTGCCCAACACTTAGTTTCATATAACACTGCAGGTCTTATAATTGTACGGTAGAATTTACCCTTAAGTTTGAGTGGTATTCTTCTATCATAAATAACACCCGAAGCACTCATCCACTTCATCCACCCCGCTTGAATCTTATGTGTTACGTCTTCTTCTATTTCCCCGTTATGTTGTATGACAGATCCAAGATATTTAAATCGTGTAACTTGTGGTATAATATGTTCTCCAATTTTCACTTCTGTGTTAAGAGTGGTGTGTCTTTTACTAAACTTACACTCCATATACTCCGTTTTACTTTTACTTAAACGAAATCCATGAATTTCTAAAGCTAATCTCTATCTCTCCAACTTCTCATTCATTTTCACTCTCGATTTTCCAACTAAGACAATATTGTCTGCAAAAAGCATACACCGTGACACCAGCTCCTGTATATGTTCAGTAAGCACATCCAACACTAGAGTAAAAAAATAAGGGCTCAAAGTTGACCTTTGATGTAGACCAATAGTTATCGGAAAATCTTTTGTAAGTCTACCTTTTGTTACTATCCTAGTTGTAGCCTCATCATACATATCTTGTATTGCTCGAATATAAGTTATACGAATTCCTTTTTTCTCCAGAGCTTTCTATAGAACCTCTCTTGGTACTCTATCATATGCTTTTTCCAACTCGATAAACACCATGTGTAAATCTCTTTAATTCTCTCGATATCGCTTCATTAATCTTGGTAACAAATATATTGCTTCCATAGTTGACCTTTCTGGCATAAAACTAAATTGATTTTCTGTATCTTAGGTCTCTTTCCTTAATCGTCGCTCAATTACTCTTTCCCATAATTTCATAACGTGACTCATGAGCTTAATTCTTCTATAATTTGCACAATTTTGAAGGTCCCCTTTACTCTTATAAATAAGAATTAAAGAACTTCTCCTCCACTCATCTGACATTTTCTTAAATCTCATAATTTCATTAAATAATTTTGTAAGTCAACTTATACCTTTCACTCCTAAATCCTTCCATACTTTAATAGGTATATTATCTGGTCCAATTGCTCTGCCACTTTCCATTCGCTTTAATGTTTCTTTTACCTCTATCTCACAAATTCTACGATAAAAGGTATAATTTGATCATCTTCTCTAGTGTTTAATCTATTCGATTATAATGAAATCTCGTGACCTTCATTAAAAAGCCTATGAAAATAACTCTTCCATCGTTCTCTGATATCTCGTTCCGTGACCAAGACTTTCCTTTTTTCATCCTTAATGCATTTTATTTGGTCCACGTCTCTTGTCTTTCTTTCCCTATTTTTAGCTAACTTGTAAATATTTCTTTCTCCAACTTTAGTATCTAAAGATTGGTATAACCCATCGAATGCCCTTGTTCTCGTTTCGCTCACTACCTTCTTAGTGTCTTTTTTAGCTACTTTATATTTCTTCCAATTTTCATTACTCTTACATAATGACCACACTTTATAACACTCACTCTTCACTTTAACCTTACCTTACACGCTTGCATCCTACTACCAGGATTCTTTATCTCTAGGTCCAAAACCTTTTGATTCACCTAATATTTCCTTTGCCACTTTCCTAATCTCTTTAGTTATTTCATTCTACATATCGTTAGCACTTCTTTGTATTTCCCAAGGTCCTTCTTCCACAATCCGTCTCTGCGCATTCTTTTCTTTATCTTCTTTTAGTTGCCACCACTTAGTCCTTAACACTTTATTTTCGCCTTTGCTTTTTACTCTCCTCCTAACTCGTACATCCATAACCAAAACTCTATGTTGAGTAGTTAAACTCTCTCCAGGTATAACTTTGCAATTCATGCAAAGTTTTTTATCTGATTTCCTTATAAGATATGGGGTAGGTATAATTGTAGATAAGTTTTGAAAAAATGTTATAGTAGATGTAAAAAGGTTAGGAGATAGAATCATTGCATTAAAGTTAGTAGTGGAAAAAGGAATATTTAATGTTATTAGCGCTTATGCACCACAAGTAGGATTAGAAGAACATCACAAAGTAAAGTTTTGGGAGGATTTAGAATGTTTAGTTCAAGAAATACCATTAGGAAAAAAGATTTTTCTAGGAGGGGATCTAAATGGTCATGTGGGAAGTGTATCTTCAGGTTACGAGAGTGTTCATGGAGGACATGGCATAGGGGAACCAAATGCAGAGGGTAAAACTATTCTAGACTTTTCATTGAAATAATACAAAACCTAAAATTCTCGTCAACTAATTGGGTTAGAAATTGTCATGTGAATTACTATAAAATGAGATAGCTGATGAGCTATTGGTTGGGTGCCAATGCTCATTCAAAATTACAGTATATAGTATATATATATGAAGTTGAAAGCATTCATAGTCGAAGATATCCCAAATTTGCTCATCAAATATTTCTTGACAAATTTAGACATGATGATGCATCTACAGTACGAATAGACCAGTGAGAAAAATTTACTAAGCACAGTCATCTGTACAAATCTTGATCCATTTATCTAGAGTCCATATGCTTTTAGCTTCATCGATCACCACTAACTCCTTTTACACTTGTTAATAAAATGAGATTGTATGCTGTCCATGTGCTTGCTTCATTAGGTAGCCTGATCACAGTATAACCCCACTGGTCTGAAACTCAACATCTTAACAATCAGTTGGCGTAACGTTTACCCTTTTTGTATAAATTTACTAGTAGGTTGGGAACTTCATGCATTTAATATGAGAAAAACTTGGATAAATGCATTTAATATGATAAAAACTTGGATAACTTGATAATAAGGCCATGGAAATTTGTGGTAGACTTACATTTCTCTCATCATTGGTGGCCACAAAATTGCCTTGATGTGGGAACCTATTTGTTGCTCTTTCTTGATGATGACCATGCCAATTAAAAACCACAGTGCAAGGAGACATCTGGCCGAGGAACTTCAAGATTGTTTGCAGAGCTGGCATGTTGGATAATTTGTATATAAATTCGTTTTTGGTTTTCTTCACAGGAACAATATTTGCATATGGGGTAACAAGCAGCGGAAAGACTCATACAATGCATGTGAGACCGCATTTGATTTATCAGTCTTCATCTTGTTTGTCTTCATTTTATGATATCTTCATTTTATGATAAATTTACCATTTATATTTTATCTTTTAAGGTCTTTTAACGGGTCAATTCTAGGTCAGGAATTACCCTTTTGTTATACTTGCCATTCTTGTTTCCAAAATATTATTGATGAGCTGGTTACTAGATTTCATGTCTCTTAGTTGAGTTATATGGTTTTTGGATATGTGGCATTGAGTTATGATGAACTTTCTAGATAGACTTGAAACTTCATTCAGCTTAAGCTGCAGTTAAACTTTTAGCCTTCATATATCATGGGACATATATAATTGGTAGAATTAACATAGCATTCTCTGCCCATTAGGATTAGAACTACTTTGCAAGCATCCATATCAATGGCTCATCGTGACTACTTTGTACTTATGTTTTGCGGGTTATCATGCTGTGTGCAAAGTATACAGAAGTACAGTTGACAACAGGAGCAGTTGGGTCCTTTATAAGATCAGATTTGTGGTCCTACCCTTAGTTATACTTGTTCCACCTTTTGGAACATAGAAATTCCAAAAATCATGTGAAACCTGAAAAAGAAGATTAGGGGTTCTGTAAGGATCATCTTCTATATTTTGTTTTCGTGATCCCTATAGTCTCAAACAGGGAATTTGAAGTTATTAGATAGAAAATCCTTCACACTTTTTTCCTTTCTTAAAAATCTACAGTAGCACTTATTTAAAGCAGCCAGTGTCATGTTAGCTAATTAGCACACATAATATAATCATTAAAAATCTGTACTGTTTGCATTAGATCACTTTGTTTCTGTTAAAAGATGTGATAATGGTGAGTCTGTAAAGATGGCCTTAGATTAGTTTGTGTAATATCGATTATTATCCTAAACAAGTTTCAAGGCTGCATTCCCATGCTCACTTCTTCATCTCAACACTAAGTATAGTAAAAAACCATAGCAAAACTTTTGCATTCCTTTTTCGGTACTTAATAATATGTGTTGTGCTAACAAATACTGTGCAGTATTGTGCCAATGGCCAATGGTGATGGGCTAAGCTATGAACTAGGAGAGCTCATAAGATATTTTTCTTTCTCTTGTTTTTCCAATTTTTCCCCTTGTTTCTTTGTTCTTGAAGGATTTCATATCCTTACTTTGTAATGGGATTGATGAATGTTTTGATTATATGCTCATGGAGTCCATAATTGCAGGGTGATCAAAGGTCTCCTGGAATTATACCTCTTGCTGTGAAGGATGCATTTAGCATTATCCAAGAGGTAAATTAAATACCAGCTATCTTTTGCTTCTGTTTGTTGTATTTCTTATTGTAGAAATTATGATGTCTACTGTTTCTGCACTCCAGACTCCAAACCGAGAGTTTCTCCTTCGAGTTTCATACTTGGAGATCTACAATGAGGTGCGCTTCTTTCTGCTATGTTCATGTAAATGTTGTTTTTCACAAACTTAACTGTTCAGCATGAATTGATAAATGATTGGCGCTGCTTTACTTTTCAGTGACTTTACTATCCTTTAAGATTTCTTTTCTTTCAGGTGGTTAATGACTTACTGAATCCAGCCGGACAAAACTTGAGGATCAGAGAGGATGCTCAGGTGCTGATATGAGTTTTCTTACCCTTTTTCTGATATACTTTATCTTTATTGTAGATAACTAATTTACAAGTAAAGGTTGGAGTGGATGTTCTGACTTTCTCTGTTTGCTTTACTCAAGTTCTATTTTGATGATGAAATTCATTGAACTTAGTGAAACAGAGATCAACCTATACAAAATATGTCTTAAATTTGAGAACTGATGTGTTATGCAGCATCATGGACATCAAGAACATGCACTGATTAGTGTGCATTATATATCAGTAGCTTGATTTCTCTCTGTGATGTTAACTGCTTTACCATAATTTTGATATTAAAGCACTAAAATCTTTTCTTAATTCGTTCACTTTGTGACATTTTTAAATCTCCATTTCTCTTGGTCCTTTTGTTAGAGATCTGTAAAAAAAGTAGGTGATAACTTTAAACATGAAAGCCACAGTCTGAACTGAATTTAGCAAAAGTGGCTACTTATAACTCAGTGTGGGCACTGTTGGACATAGTTATTGCAATGGTTGTAAACAGTTTGAGTTTATTTTAGGTCTTCCTTATTCATTTGTAATTGGTGTGGTGTAAAGATCGAGTTCATGATCCATTAATTCTTGTGCTGAGCTCCTATATGGCCCCTTAAAGGCAACCTCTGTTAGCCGATGATAACACAGTGGAATCTTGGTCTTTGTGGCATTCTTGTACATGGTTCCTATCAAGGCAAAAGTTTACCTTGACTGAGACTCAAACTTGAATGAAGTTGGGTATTCACATTATTGCCAACTGCTTAAAAAATTGATTAGTCGCTATTAGGTACCTGTTAGGATCTGGCATATTATTTTACCCAGCCCTTGAGGTTGATTACCCAAGCATGGATGTGGCATGGGTGAAATACAGTAGTCACTGGTTGTTCTGCCTCTGCTGAGCATTAAAGTTTTATGAGGCCTTTCATTTTATACAACTGTGGGTCCCATGAATTATTCCTAGCCTAGTAACTTTTTGACAAGTGAAAGCATAATTGATTTTATGGATGATAATTGACTCCAGTTTGTTGCCCATGTGATCTTCAACAATTCTTGTATTTTATTGTTAAAAAGATCACTGAGATGAATTTTGGAGAAAACAGTCATTGGTTCTTAAACCTAGTGAAAGAAGAAATAACCTAGAAACAAAATGATCTTTACATATTTTAACAATGCTGGTTTTTGTAGCCCTTAACTTAGTCTTATGCTCTTTTCTTTTTCATCTGGGACTTTTTTTATTGGTTGAAATAAATGGAATAGCAATCAGAAGTCTGACATGTGGTTGCCATAATACCTATTTGGAGTTTTCTAAATAGCTATTTTTGAAGAAAAGCTTGCTCATTAATATCTTGATTGATATGCAGGGCACCTTTGTTGAGGGAATAAAGGAAGAGGTTGTTCTTTCCCCTGCTCATGCGCTGTCCCTTATAGCAGCTGGAGAAGGTAATGGATCAGCTAGTTCTGTTTTATTGTCAATAATTTTTTTTCAGTCTTTTGAATTGCTTCTTGCTTTGGGGGTAAAATCTTGTGAATTACTTTAGTTTGTTGGTTTTTGTACGATAAAATTTGTCCCTTGTGTCTTTTGTTATCAATTGGTGGTATTTATGTAATTTCAATAAAGAGTATCATTTTAAAGAGCCTGGGAGAGAACACAACCTTTCATCTTCTTAATTTTGTTATGTTTGGCTTTTTTTTGGGGGGGGGGGGGGGGGAGGTTATACATTTAAAAAGCAGGCATATTAAGTGACAAATGCCATTATGATATTCTTCAAAGTAGCTGCATCTATCATGTTCTTGTTGGGTTGTTAGTCAAAACTAATTCATCTATTTTGTTTGTCCTGTTAATGATCAACAGAGTTGGGTTCTACAATTTCACTTTATAATCCACTACTGAGTTTTGTCATTTAATGTGTTCCTTTCATTCTTAATGTGACGATTTTTATTTGCTAACAGAGCACAGACATGTTGGGTCTACAAACTTCAACCTACTTAGCAGCAGGAGTCATACAATATTTACCCTGGTGGGTTTGCACTACCTTATAGGAAGATTAATCTTGTTTAAATTATGGATTTTATATTATGTTCTTACAACATCAGCTTGTAACCTTCTTCTTTAAATTGCTTTGAATACCTCTTGCTATCCATTTGCATATCTAAAGTATAATTTCATTCATATACATTGTAATTTTATACTATCTTGTAACAGACTGTCGAGAGTAGTCCATGTGGTCAAAATAGTGAAGGAGAGGCTGTAACACTGTCCCAACTGGTAATTATTGAGTGCTCCTTTAATACTTTTTGGTTACACTTCATTTGCTTGCAAATGTCATGTTAATGCTTTACATTCGTTTGTTGTTTCTTACTATATATATATATATATATATATATATTTTAATATTTTACTTATACATGCAGAACCTCATCGATCTGGCAGGTTCTGAGAGCTCAAAGGCTGAAACAACTGGCATGAGAAGGAGAGAAGGATCTTATATCAATAAGAGTCTGCTAACTCTTGGCACTGTGAGGCCTCAAACTTTGTTGTTAGCCAAGCCTAATCAGATTGTGTCACTGTTCTATTTGTTGCCAGTGATATGTGCTTCTTTTAATTTACTTATACATAACCAGCTGGGGCTGGGAAATTATCTGTTAGAATTTGATTTCCAAGTTCCTATCATTTTATTTGTTGGACTATGTTTCCAGTAAATTATACTGTTGAATTGGTTAGACAACATGCGAATTTTATTTGGAAGTTGGAACACATTCACTTATATACACTTATATTCCTTCCCTTATCCTCTTTATTTTGTCCCTTGCACTAAAATTCATTGTCAATAGCACTATGTTATAAAGCTTGTAAAAAGGAAATGATATAGACATGCAAAGCTAACTAATCGAGCTGCATATGACACATTGATGCATTTCTGTGTTATCATTAAATGGTTGGTATAAGATATTTGTATCTAAGAGTTTAACTGTGAGTGTAGTATGCTCCATAACAAAAAATTAGCTTTAAAAATGTCATCACTGCTATCATGCTCAGGAACATGAATTTTTTAACTGAGGTACCTGTATCATTGATGTACAGGTTATTTCAAAATTAACTGAAGGGAGAGCTAGTCACATACCTTATAGGGACTCCAAATTGACCAGATTACTACAGTCTTCACTCAGTGGTCATGGACGTGTATCTGTAAGGCTTCCCCTCTATAAATTTGCAGACATAAACATGCATGGATTTTTGGTGAAAAATAATTTCATGACATGAAATAAATCTGTGACAGAAAGGCTTAAAATAAATTACTAATCCTCATGGTTTATCCTTTTATTGTCATTTGAAATACAGCTCATTTGCACAGTAACTCCTTCATCAAGTAGTGGAGAAGAGACACATAATACATTGAAGTTTGCCCACCGGGCAAAACACATCGAAATACAAGCAGCCCAAAACACGGTAGGTACATTTCATGGGATTTAGACTTTCCTTCTCTTGAAGTTCTTTCTCACAATTCCCTCAGGCTGTAATCTTATGGACCTGCATATTTTTAGAGGAAAGGTTTATTTGGAGATTTACTATATTTGCTGTAGTTGAGGTGTCTGGTTAAAATGTTTGCCATTTCATGTACTTAGAAAATAAGATCAAGTTTTTGGCTTCACTTTGGTGTTGATCACTTTATTTGTTTTCCTCTTTCATTTCTTTCAGAAGATTTCATTCTTGTCCCTTTTATCCTCCCGATATCACTGAATAATAAAACATTGAACCTGCAGATAATTGATGAGAAGTCACTTATTAAGAAATACCAACATGAAATTCGATGCTTAAAAGAAGAGTTAGAACAATTGAAGAGGGGCATAGTCACAGTTCAGCCAAAAGGAACAGGGGAAGATGACATTGTGCTCCTAAAACAAAAGGTAATGTTATGTTATAATTTTCAGAATTTTGTTTCATTGTGTCTCTTGTTTTTTGGCACACATAATGGCTTTACAATGGCTCAAAAATTGATTAACAATTGAATCATGTTCTCCATAGTTCAGCATAAAATTAGTTTTTCAAGTTATTTTTCTTATAGTTAGTGAAAGTCGTTATGTGGGCATTTGGAAATTCATGTAATTAATCTTAGCATCAGTTTCTGTGTATTTGGTGTATTATAAGATAAAATTACCGTACATTGAATCCATTGCTATTCTTTGAAATGCTATGTTCTGAAGTTAAATGCTTCAATTGGTGTCATGTGATATGTGAAGCTAGAAGATGGTCAAGTCAAGTTGCAATCTAGATTGGAACAAGAGGAGGAAGCTAAAGCGGCTTTACTAAGCAGGATTCAACGGTTGACCAAGTTAATTTTGGTCTCCACAAAACCATCACACTCATCAAGATATCCTAACCGGTCTGGTCCGCGAAGAAGACATTCCTTTGGCGAGGAAGAGGTGTTTCTCTTTTTGATTTTTCTTTTTTCTATTATTTATTTTGATATCAGGAGTTTAAAATACTAGTTTATATAACGTGTTTCAACCTAGGCTATAGAACAACGTTCTGTTTACTTCTTTCCCTGTTCATACATTTTTTAATTATAAATCATGTTTACAGCTGGCATACCTTCCATACAAAAGGCGGGATTTAATCTTAGATGAGGAAAATATTGATTTGTATGTTAATCTAGAGGGAAATGCGGAATCTGCTGATGATTCTCTTAAGGAGGAGAAAAAGACAAAGAAACATGGACTGCTGAATTGGTTGAAGTTACGGGTAAGTTGTCCATGAGTCTTTGGTGATGATGGGGAATTATTGCTTGGCAATTCTACTTGTATACCTTCAATATGTTGAATGCTTCTATTAATTTTATCTTAAAGGGCCAGTCTCTTTATTCTTTGTCTGCCTCTCCTCTTCTTTATCACACTACCCTATTTAGGGGTTAGGAACCAACAAGGATCTTCAGATCATGATTTAAAAAATAATATTAGGTTGTTCTAACAATGGTCATTTTTTTTGTTCATTAATGAATTTAGTTTCATGGCAAAGCAGGATCTGAGATTATATGTTTTTTTCTAAATTATATTTAACTAAGTGTTATGTTTAGTTCAATGGCTCTGTCTGAGTTCATCATGGCGAACTTGGTTTCAAGTCATGATTATCCCCTTATCCTGATTGGAAATTTAGAACACATCTGCTTCTTTATCAAGAATTATTTTAAGTTCATTTTATAGGCAATAACAAGCAACTGAGGGTTTTAATCATCATTCCTAAGCTTAATTGGCTGCATATAACTATACAAACGTTCAAGACTTATCTATGGCCATGTTTGTCACCTGAGTTGTTCCTTCATTCAAGTTTATGATTATCTGTTAGCTCAAATAACGTGTTTATGCGTGCATGAATTTGGTACCTTGTTATAACATCCGATAATTTTCAAGTGGTCTAATGAATTTTCTATTGGGTATTCTTCAAAGATTAATTTTTCATTTGTTTAAGCTTGTGTATTTCACTGATCATGATCAGAAACGAGATAGTGGGTCGAGTGCCTTGACAGGCACTAGTGATAAATCCAGTGGAGCAAAATCTATCAGTACACCTTCCACACCCCAAGCAGAAAGTGGCAATCATACAGAGTCCAGGCTTTCCCATTCTTTACTTACAGAAAGTTCTCCATCTGCGGATCTATTGTTAGAGGCTAGAGAGGATAAAGAAAATCAAGAGGATAGTTTATTGGGACAAGAGACGCCTTTGGTATGTAATTAGTTGCTTTTGTTGTAACTTACTGCAGCTTTGAAGAGAAATGCCAATTTCTAGCATGAACATCTCATATTCACTTTCATACTGGACAGGACAGAAAACGTCATTCTTTGTACTATGTTTATGTGTTGCCATAAACCAGTACAGCAATTGTTGTCTCTCAAATCACTTGCATGCTATAAAACCACCACAAATGGCCTGAATTCTGCTAGTAATGCCTATATGCTTTTAAGTATTGAATGTAGCCATCAGGTGCATAGAATGTCCTTGTCTTACTGCAAGAGATGAATATAAAGCGAGGTATTTTATTGTCCTGAACGGGAAGAGTAACTGTAATTTGGTTTGTAATTGGTTATTATTTCCTTTTTATTTTCTGATATCACCATTAGCTTTTCATCTGGTGATCATTTTACTTGTCTGATCAAAGGGTGGGTGGGCCAATAAGATGAGCCATATATTTCTTTGTAACATATTAAGTCACTGCTATTTATGGGAAACTCTGTTTTATCTTAATTATAAAAGAATATATCTTGACACACATTTGTGATGACTGTATAGCTTGTGGACCTCTTTAAATTTTTCTTATTAGATGGCACTTTCTTGATTTATTTTCTAGAGAAGCATAAAATCAATTGATCAAATTGATCTTCTGAGGGAGCAGCAAAAGATTTTGTCTGGAGAGGTGGCACTTCATTCAAGTGCTCTGAAAAGGCTGTCTGAGGAAGCTGTAAAAAATCCTCAGAAGGATCAGATTCATGTAAATTTCTATCTTTTTTTGTCTGTATTGACAAGTGTGTGTGTGTGGATATGGGTATATTTACTCACTAATACTATCACTTCGCTATGTCTGAAAGTTACACTTCTGTGGTTGATTCGAACTTCAGGTGGAGATGAAGAGCCTGAAAGATGAAATTAAGGCTAAGAATGAACAAATAGATTTGCTCGAAAAACAAATTGCTGATTCCTTCATTGCTTCAGATAAGATAGATCAATCAGGGGTATCAAAAGTATGTTCAGTTGACATCACTGCTTCATTGTTTATCTTGTTATCAGTCAACTTAATGCTGGTTATTTCATCTGCAGAGCGTTGTGGAGCTGGTGACACAATTAAATGAGAAATCCTTTGAACTTGAGGTGATCATTTTTCTTGCTAATACTTACCAACTAATCATTGCATTGCACAGAAAGTCCATATAGCATTCAATTCGAAGTATCACTCAGCGGACCTTATTCTGAGCATATGGGAGGTTAAATCCATTTTAGGATCTCTTAAATGCAATTGTTGCAGTAATTATCAGTCAGGACAAAAGTAGATAGTAATTTTGGCAACTTTTTCATATCAGTGAATTTTAAGCAATGCTTCTGATAATGCAAGGTAGTGGTGATTTTATTTGATTATCTAGCATGGACATTGTAAATGCGAAATGTGAAAGCAGTGCATAAACAATGGTTATCTAATGCTCTATATTATTGTGCATATTTTCAGGTCAAAGCTGCAGATAACCGTGTGATTCAAGAGCAGCTCAATCAAAAGGTGTAAAATCTTGCTCAGTCATTCTAAAATTCATATTGTTCTTCATATATCACGTTTATCAGCTAAGCGACTTATTTGGCATTATCAGATCTGTGAATGTGAAAGCCTTCAAGAAACAATTGCCTCCCTGAAACATCAGCTTGCAGATGCACTTGAGTTAAAAAATTTTGGCCCTGTAGATCATTCACAACATTTCTCTATAACCAAAGAACACCCTGGTGAACATCACCTGGACAAGGAAAATCTGATGATGAGCAAATCCAACGAAGGGTTTCTTTTACAAGCACAGGTATGTGATTTGTGATTTTTAGACTGTCTTGTTGCAATTTTTAACACGTTTTCTATTCTGAAATAGGCTTTTGGCCTGTTTGAAACTTGTTTAGGTACGTAGGCCTTGGCCTGTGCTTTCATATGTTGTAGGCCTAAATAGGTGAACAAGTTAGGCTAGGCCAAGTTTTGTGTAAACGAACTAGGCTGAGCCTATTTTTGGCCTACAGTAGACAAGTGGCTAGTAGGCTAGGCTCAGGCCAACTTTCTGTTATAGCCTTTCCTGTCTTAAGTCAAAGGCTAGCTCAGCCTGGCCCGTTTCCACCCCTGCTGTTAGTTTTCCTGCTATACTTAAAAAAGTATGCCTTGGTTATTTTGGACTTGTATTGGAACTAATCTGAAGTTTTATTGTTATAATCACACCCCATGTACTTCCTTATTTAGTTAATTTACCATTCCCATGATCCATCCACTGTGTGTTGCAAAATGAAAATTATAATAGAATTCTTGTAACTTCTTCACGCACCAAATATGTTATTTTCCATTCAATAATTACTGATCAACGTCATGACTTCTTAAGCAGAAGTAGCAAGATAAAATTTCAGTTTCTGATTCCGTGTATTATAAAAGGTCAAGCAAGTTCGTGTTACTTTAGGGAAGCTTTGAGTTCCAAATGATATAAACTGATATCTGAAAAAAGTTTATGGTCGTCATGTATTGTGAACTGTATACCATAAAGAATTGGATAATTCATAGAAGTGTAGATTGACCAAGTCTGATATCTTAAGGGGCCTTCTGAGAAGTGTCAAAGTTGAAGTATGTATCAACTTTATATTTTAATTTTCTTTTAATTAATTTTTTCACATTTATGTTATGGTCCCCTCTCAACCATATTCGTTTGGCTCCGCCATTGTACTTCCGGTAGTCGTTGAGACTAAGCCAAGCACAGAATCTCATGACAGCTGGTAGACTCATCAGAATCGAGATTCTTTCTTGTTTTATTAATTGATAAATGTTTTCTATCTTCCGTTTGTGCTGCTGTTATTTAAATTGGCTTTAGTTCCTATATTTTAAGTCAGCATTTTCACTGATTCTGCGCACTTTCTAATTATGTAAATCAGATAGAAGAGTTGCAGTTGAAGGTGGCAGAATTAACAGAATCAAAAGAGCAGCTAGAACTTCGGAATCAGAAACTTGCAGAAGAGAGTTCATATGCCAAAGGACTAGCCTCAGCTGCCGCGGTCGAGCTCAAGGCACTATCAGAAGAAGTTGCCAAACTCATGAACCATAATGAGAGACTTACTGCTGAGCTGGCTGCATCAAAAAGTTCCCCCACCCAACGTAGAAATAGTGCAGCAGTCCGCAATGGACGGAGAGAAAGTCATGCTAAACGAAATGATCAAGGTAGTTCAAACTCAGACATCAAGAGAGAACTGGCCCTGAGTAAAGAGAGGGAACTGTCATATGAAGCCGCTTTTTTGGAGAAGGATCACAAAGAGGCTGAGCTTCAAAGGAAGATTGAGGAATCAAAGCAAAGAGAAGCGTACCTGGAAAATGAACTTGCTAACATGTGGGTTCTTGTGGCAAAGCTAAAAAAGTCACAAGGAGCCGAAACTGATGATTCTAAGTCGAATAGAGAGACTTTGCAAGGGGACGGTTTTGACATTTGATATGATGGTGTTATAGTGGATTTCAGTTGATCCATTGTGATAAATGGCTTTAAGCAGTAGTGGCTTGAGAGAGAGAGAGAGAGAGAGGTGTGTAAAGATTGTTGTTCACAGGAAAGTGTACATTTCTCTTCACCCGCCATCACTTTCTTGTTGGTCCATAGCAAGGCAGTTTGGATTCTTTTCCATTCAAGTTAAAATCTGGTGTGAGAGAAAAAAGAAACATGGGAGGTGGGACCCACATGAATAGGGCCCACTAGTCCTCATCTCGTGTTTTTTTTCTCCCTGTAACAAATCCTCTCCTGGATGAGAGAGGATTTGCTCCCATAGTAAGGGCTTCCTATTTGTGTATACAAATAATGGCTGCTTCCTTTTTGTCTGACCTTATTTCCGTCATTTCTTTAACTCAAATGATGTGCTGATCTAATTTTCTCCTTTCCACCTCAACGGCTCCTTTTGTATAGTTAGGCTGTATATACACACACGCGCACGCACACGCACAAAAGTAATCACTCTTCATATTTCAGTATGTGGATTGGACAAAATACCTGTCCCGGGAGACGATTTTTTCCTAGCACTACTTACCACCGCTCTATGCTGTTTAAAAAGGGAGCTTTCTTTTCTGCAGTTGCTGTGCATCTCCTTGTAGGATTTTGAACATCTAGTTTCAAAATTAATTACTGGTCCAACATAAAAAATGACCAATAAAATTGCATGTTACTCATAAAAACTTAAACCTGCCCATTGACAATGTTCTATATAGATTTTAAGGCGGTGGGATGACCAACCTTGCTACAGAGAATAGAAAAACTGGTGCTCAACATTGGTAAGTTTTATTCAAAAGTTGGGAAATTAGATTACAATAGTCTGACTACATCTATTTATACTATATGAGCAGAGGCTAATTCCTCCCAATCTATTAGTTGGGCATAGTGACAATCCAACTATCCACAATTGACTCATAACAGCTACACTTCCTTTATTTATTAATTCTTCTACATGTATCAATTATTTCCTCTTCCTCAAACAGAATCTTTGTCGTCAAGTATTTTTTTGAGGATCATTGAGAGTTGAAAAATCAGAAAATTGCTATTGTATGGCTTGTAGAGACTTCCAAGTTGCATCTTCTCTATTAGTATGTTTTCATTGGATTAAGAGCCGTGTGTAAGGAAGATTATGCTTCTTAACAACTCTACGAGTAAGAATGTGCTCAAGTTTCATAACAAAAACCCTTCTGGAGTTCGCTAAGGTAACTTTGTATTGTTTGGTATTCCTTCTCCCACATGCTTCTTTAAAAGTGACACATTGGAACACTAAATGAATTTGAGTGGTGGGTGACAACTCAAGTTGATAAGTTACTTGCCCTACCTTTTTCACAACCTGAAATAGCCTATGATATCTTGCAGCTAACTTATGTAAAACTGAATTATTAAGAATGTCCCTTCTAACGGGGTGCAATTTCAAATAAACGAAATCCCTCATAGAAAATTCCTTCTTGATATGCTTCTTATTTGTAATTTATGTCATCCTATTCTTTACCTCACTTAAATGAAACCTGAGTAGTTGCAAGGGAGTTTTCCTCTCTCATAAACTCCTATTTGTCACCTTGTTTTCACTATCCCTAACCATATAAGGCAAGTGTACAAGGGGTGCAACACCATACATAGCCTCAAATGGAGTTATCTCTATAGTAGAATGGTAAGAGTTATTATACCATAACTCTGTTAATGGCTACTATTTAACCTATTATGTTGGATGATCCCTTGACATATAATGCAAATAGCATTCTAAACAATGGTTTCAAATCTTAGTTTGCTCGATAGTTTGAGGAGATAGGTGAATGAGTAGAGAATATTCACCCTATTTATTTTGAATAAGTTTTTTCAAAAGTTACCACAAAAAATAAGATTATGGTCTGTCACAATGGATTATGAAAACCCATGTAATTTAACAACATTATCCATAAAAGCTTGTGTAATTGTCAGAGTTACAAAAGGATGTTGTAAGAAATAAAATGGCAACCTTAGATAAATGGTCCATAACCCCCAATATCATTGTTTTGCCATAAGATTTAGGCAGCCTAACTATAAAATCCATGTTAAGTTCTATCCAAATCATTGTTGGAATAGGCAAGGGTTGAATGAGGCTAGGTGTAGCCACATTTTCACTTTTGAACTACTGGCAAATTAGACATTCTCATACAAAATTTTGTACTTCTTTCTCCATGTCCTTTTAGTGAAATAACACAGACAATCATTTGTTTGTAGCTATCATCTCTAAATGACCACCCATAGGATCTGAATGAAAATGGGATAGCAACTGGAATAAAAAAGGAACATCCCTTGCAACCATGAGTTTTCCTTTCCTGTGTAATATACCTTGATATCTAGAGATCCCTTTTTAAATCTCAATAATTTCCCATAATATACCTTGATATCTGGGGATCCTTTTTTAAATCCTCAATAATTTCCCATAATGCCTCATCCTCCAAACATGAACCAATAACCTTTGTGGTTGAGACGGGAAATGATTGAAATAATGGCAAAAGAAGAAGTCTGATTAGACAAGGCATCATGTTGCCTTTGTGACAAAACATCGGGCACCGTATTCTCCTTGCCTTTATGATATATGATCTTGAAGTCCAACCCATAAAGTTTATTTACCCATTTATATTGCTCAAAAGTAATAAAGCTCTATTCTATCAAATGCTTGAGAGGCATATGATCTGTTAATGTGGTGAAACAACAGCCATAAAAGTATTGGTGCTAATGTTTGATAGCAAAAATAATTGTTATAATTAGATAATTGGTATTTTTAAGAAGATAATTCTTTGCTAACAAAAGAAATTGGGTGATCTCGTTAAGACAAAACAATCCCAATTCCCATATTAGATGCATCAGTTTTAACCATAAAAGGAATAGAGAAATCTAGTAGGGCAAGTACTAGTGTGGAAGATATAGCTTACTTGAGTTGATTAAACATCCTTTATGCCTCTTAACTCCATTTAAATGCTCCCTTCTTAATAGATTTGTTAGTAGTTTGCTAATGACTCTATATTCTTCACAAATTGTTGATAATAATCAGTGAGGCCTAAAAAACCTCACAGAGATGTAATGGTATAAGGAGTGGGCCATGAAGTCACAACCGTTACTTTTTTGCATTTATTTGAACCTCTGTTTCAAAAATGATATGCCCGAAATAGTAAACCCTGGTGGTCCTAAAAATGCATTTTCTTTTCTCGACAAAGAGCTTATGCTCTCGCATGGTAGCTAACGTAGCTTTAAGATGCTCTAAATGTTGTTCCCAAGTAAGGCTATACACTAGAATATTGTCAAAGAAAACAAGGATGAATTTCCTAAGAATGGTTTAAAACCATATTCATAAGACCTAGAAAGTAGTCGAAGCATTCATTAATCCAAACGGCATGACAAGAAATGCACACAATCCCTCATGGTTGCAAAAAGCCATTTTGCGAATGTTAGCTAAGTGCATCTTCATGTGATGATAACCAGCTTAAAGGTCCAACTTGGAGAAATACTTGGCTTCACTTAATTCATCAGCAAAGCTCTTCAATAATAGGAATAGGGAATTTGTTTTTAACTATCTGTGCATTCAACTTGTGGTACTCAACATAAACCACCATGTAGCATCTTTTTCCCTAAGTAGAACAATTGGAGATGCAAAATCAATATTGCTATGCCTAATGATGACATCGTTCAGTATGTCCTTCACCAACTCTTTTATAATGTTTTTTTATAAAGGCCCATACCAATAAGGCCTTAAACTCATTGGTTTATCCTAATTGGGAAAAATAGTACGATTAAATGATCTTGCTAGTAGCAAGGACTTAGGTTCTTAGAAAATATCCCCAAATTCCAAGAGTAATGTATCCAAGAGAGCTTGTTGACTATCTATCAATGTAGTCTTAAAATTGTCACTAATGACATTGTCTTATGATTGTTGTGGCTATAGCTTAATAAGATATGCTTGGGTAGCATATATCAATTGTTTAATCTGTGGTTCCTCAATACTCAATATCGAAGATGGTTGATCTAGACCATAAACTTCACAAAGTTTACCTCTTAACATAAAAACATAGAATCTGCTATCTAAAATCCCACACAACTCTGCCAAATGTGGACAACCACTGCATTCCAAGAATTATATCAAATCCCCCTAGTGGCATCACCAAAAAATCAGCTTCAAAGCATTCCCTATTCATATGCCATTTCAATTGAACACACTTGGCTTCAATGAAGATCTAGTCTTTGTTAGTTATGGATACTTCAATGTCTATTGTACGTTGAGTTTCGAGATTTAACCTCTTCACCAAAGTAACATATAAGAAGTTATGGCTACTACTAGTATCCAATAGCAACAAAATGGATTGTTTCTTGATCATGTCCTGACTTTCATTGTAGAATAGCCTATTGACTTAGAAATAGAACCAGTAATAGCATTAAGTGAAATGTGTGGTGGTAGCTCTGCAACATTTTCCTCTTTATTTCTAGTCTTGATATCAACCTCCATGTGATCTTCCTGGTCATCTTCTTCCACCATAGTCATAAACAGTTATGAATAATTGAAGGTGATTTCACTAAACATCAGTAACAAACCATTTTTTCTCTTTTCAGTCATCTTTCTTTTACTCAGTTGCTTCACAAGTCTATTGGTAATAGACAGAGATTGGAGTTTAAAGGAAGATACTAAAGTAGTAAAAGCGTTCTTGTAATTATTGGCATGCACTTTAGCATGTACCAAAGGAAATTGATTTTCATACGTTGACAAAGTGGAACTAACATATGGTTTAGGATTAATAAAAATAGTACAAATTGAATTAGTCTAAATTATCCTCACATAACCTTAACTTTAAGATTGAAAGGTATGTACAGCTACTTCTTGAAACCTAGCAAGGTATATGGTGCTTGAAAGAGATTGAGGTTCAAACATACCTATAGGGGCTTCAATCTCTAGTTTAAGACCATCTAGGAAGCAACTGATTGCATGTTCCTCTTATAACTCAATCTCAGCCAAAAGTTCCTTAAACCACTCTTGATACAAAGCAACCATATCCTCTTGCTTCAAATTCTTCAATTCAGATATTGAATCAACCTTCAAGATTTCACTGAACCTCTCTCACGAGGCTTCCATGTATTCTAGCCAATTCACCTCACTATACGCCTTCCTTCTCATGTAGTTTTGATGTCATTGTAAAACATTTCCCTCAAGATGTAGAGAGATTAAACGAATTTGCTAATCTACCAGAGTGTTATCAATTTCAAAGAATTGTTTGCAACGTAACAACCAGCCTTTGAATTTGAAGTCGTCAAACTTTGGAAACTCAATGTGTGCAAATTTGGTAGGGAACTTGTAGGCTCTTATTTGATTCACGACATAAGATCCGAGTTGTGGATAATCACGCAATCTTAACCACCACCTGTGGTATTCACTCCACCATTTGTTTTGTTCACCTTCTCATTACTGGTCATTGCTAATGCCATGAACTTTGATGCTAATTTTACTAGTAACGTCTCCATCTACATGATCGAAGTGTCTGTTCGTGATTGTGAGGCATGGAGATCTACAACATATGAATGCATCTGTGATACTTCATGCTTTAATTGGCAAAGACACTCCAATGATTATGTCTCCATTACCGTGGATTGTGGAGCTTTGATACCACTTGGTATAGAAAAGAGAAAAATTGGAGCTTGACACTGGTAAGTTTTATTCGAAAGTTAGGAAATTATATTACAAGTCTTACCATATCTATTTACATTATATGAGCAAAGGCTAATCTTCCCCATTTCGTTAGTTGGGCATAACAACGATGCAACTACACACAACTAACTCATAACAACTACACTTCTTTTATTTGTTAATTCTTCTACATGTATCAAACCTGGGGTTGGGCTTTCTCAGCAAGTTACACCCATAATTAGGTTTGATTCAATTCTTTCTTCACATAAGCACCCTTAGGCATGGAGTATTATAGCATTTTGTAAAAGTAACTTATACTAATCCCTTCAAAATTTTCGCTAAATTATATCTAATATCTTTTTTGTTTAAACAATATCATTTTATCCCCTCAATGAAAATTTCTTCTAATTTATTTTGTGATAATAAAATTAACTTTTTGTATAATATGATTTCTTTCCAAAAACAAAATTTAGCTATCTCTTCTATCATATTAAGAACATAATTTGATATTGAAGAATATTAATGTAATTACTTTTACTGTTACATTAAGAAAAAACCATAAGCTTATGCTCTGCAAAAACTTAATATCATTGATAAAAAATAAATTTAAAAAGGTTTTTATAATATATATCAAATATTAAAAGAATTGGATAATATTTTTGAATTGAAAAAATATATTAATTGTAATTTTGATTTGATACGAAAAGTTACTATAATTTATTTTTCTATAAACTTTTGGAGAAATCCTACCTGTTCAATCATCCTCCCTTTCACAACATTACGACACTTTTTATACACAACATTATGTGTTTTATTTTTGTCGTAAATGTACCAAATACTTTGTTTTCACCTTTAGGTCATAATCAAATAATTTCCGTTCATTTTTTCCTTAATTTAAATTTATGTATGCACATCAATAACTTTTTCTTGTTGAAAAATAAAATAACATTCTTATCGTGAAAACAAAATAACTCTATTGTGGCACTCTGTTTCTTTTTTCGCCATTCAAATTCTTTTTAGCGCAAGGAAATCTCTTGAAAAATGGCTGACCACCAACATGCGTTTATGATAGAAGAAGGAATCCAACCTATGTCGTATAAGCGACTGCAAATCATGTTGATTCATATTCAAATTTGTAATCCATGTCTTTGTCTTCAAATTATTAAATTTAAAGTATTTTTCAAGGGGAAAAAATAATTTTTTTCTAATGCTGAAAAGACAATCAGTTTAACAGGCAATTCATTCTCAATTTTCTTTGCCAAATAATTTATGTATATTTGAAAATATCTCACATGAGAAGGAGATTGGATTCAAATTGAATCCTCTAAATTTTTGTTCTGTAAATTTTTTATAGAGAGAAAGAATAGACGAGAGTTATTCTTCATATACTCTCTCCTCTCCTTATCTCTGCCTTTTCCTCTTTCTTTATTTTTTTTCTCTCTTTTCAATCTTACAAAAAAATTCACTAAGAAAATTTAAGAGATCGGATTTCCACAAGAACTTTCACATTCACGTTTTTCAATAGTCATGCTCTCACACACTCGAATTCATGCTTTTTAGCATGAACCTGAGACTTGTCAGAACACTATCAATTGTGAAAGATGTAGAACCCATTTTGTTATTATACAGTGCAGTCAATCTACTTGAATGAAACTTACACTCCTATTCTTGTTTCTCAGCTACTACACATTGCCATTAAGCAATATATAGAGCCTAGACAATTTGAGGTTTCATTTCATAAGCTATGATTTTTTACTTATCAACAAATATATTGTACTTTTTCATATTTTAAATAAATAAATAATAAATATAGAATGATTATGCAAGTATAATAAATATTCTTAAATAATTACATCTCCTTTTTTTAAAATATTATTATTGGAAAAAATTAGATGTAATTATTTTTTCCACATTTTTACACGTAAATATATCTTTTATAATTTTGGTTAGTTTCTCAAAATTTCTTTCATCTTTTCAATATAAAATTATGAAATATTAATCTAACACAATTCATCCTGAATATTAATATTAATCTAAAGGGGTTAGCCTAATAGTTTAAGAAATGAGTTCTCTACCTTAATTATTCAGGTTTAAATTTTGACACAATGTCTGATTTAGGCAATATTAAGAAGGTCATTAAAATGGAACTAGGGATGACTATAGATAAAATATAAGTAAAATATTATATTATTCGTTTCCAAATCTGTAGAAATATATTTTCCTTGTCTCAACCCATATGATATAAGGTCTATCCTCTATTTTGAGATTGCCCGGAAAAATTTCCAACCCATATCCATATACATTTCCATTTTTCATCCCATAGCTAGATCCAAACAAGTAAAATTTGCGACTATCCATAAAATCTGAATATTTTCTAAATGGAACTATCATAAATCAGAGTCAATTACAATTTTTTAATATCTTAGAAGGACATTGTAATTGGAATAAAAATTAGGATACATGAATAGTTGTAATTTCCTCAAATTTAATTAACAAATTTGATTATAAAAATTACTCTCATACAATTGTATATAAATAATTAATTATCCATAAATTTGTAAATAAATATTACCCAAAAAAATTCTTGCACCCCTTATTTCGGTGCATTATAGAATTAAACTTCAAATCTGCCAGTCTACATATTGCGGCAAGGGTACTGGATTGACACGTCTCGAGTTCATGCTAATAAGCATGAAACCGAATCCGTGAGAACAACACTTTTTATTGATGAGTATTAAACTTCAATATAGTTTTTATATTTTATTATTAAAGTTTTTTTAATTAAAATATAATAAATATATAATTTTCAATAAAAATTATGACATATGTATAGTTTAATTAAAAAATCATACAATTATTTATAACAATCATACACTTATTATATTTTAATTAAAGAACTATATATTTGTCATATTTTAATTGAGATACTAATAATAAAGATATAAAAAATTACATATAATTTTTTTTCTACTGATAAATAAAATAATAATTTTTATTATAGACTAGATTAAGATATAATTACTTTTATATTTTTATCACATTCTTCAATTAAATTATAATATATCTACAATTTATTTTTAATCTAATCATATGATGCTGACTTGTGAATTGTGATAAAATTTACACTTACTTTCAAAAATCATGTGCATGTGATATTATTATTTAAAAAACTCTTCACTTATCATCTTTTAATTAAAAAAATTTATAATGAAAATATAAAAAAATTACACATAAGTTTTTTTCCTAAAATTATTTATGATTTTGCTGAGTTAATTAGTTTGTATAATGAGTCTAATGATATAGCTACATTGCCTATCATAGATCCTTTAACGATCTTACATATCCAGCCATATATAAAATATAGACTCTTTAAACACATTTAAATTCTTAGTATTAAAAAGAAAATTATACGGATTCTTTAATTCTGATAACAATCAGAAAATTCATCAGGGACTAAAATGTAAGATTCAGTATTAGATCTTAAAATAGCATTTTCATTACTGTCGCGGGTAGATATACCATTTTATTTGTGGATTTATTGGTTTCTTAAGCTTTGCCTAAAATTAAATCATTATATTTTGAACAATCTCGAAAGTGCATTTTTTCACGTTAATTTGATGCATTTAAAATTTTACTTTTGAAGCATCTCTCTCAGAAAAAACAAGTCCTTATTGATAATGTTTATGTATACTCATGGTTTTTATAAAAGTACATCTTGATTTACCAATGAGTAGTGCACTCGAAAATGGGAATCACATTCCCAAAGTACGAAGCATCTTACCATTTTAAATAACATCAGTGGCATTTATTTGTATAAGAAGTCGGCTAACTGATTTGAAAGAGAAAATCAGGATGCAACAGAGTAATCTGCTTATTTGGTCAATGGCCACAAAAGTTGTGTCTAAAGGTATTGTTTAGCACTTTTGATTAATTGACGAACGGCTCAATTCATAATAAAAAGAGTTGTGAGATGAATGATCTTTGATATATTTTGCAGACAACTCATTTTGTGACAAATTTCTATGCATGTAACTTTTCAAATGTTGTGTTATTAGCCATGTGATAATTTACATCATTCCAATATTACTGAAAGGGACGGGAGGAGTAGAATTTTATATCTCTTTCTAACTACACTTTAATTTGTATAATGAGAAAGAGAAAAAAGTAATAGGTTAGTTACACTTGACAGAAGCCAACATTTTTATATCTCTTTCTAACTACATATGATGAAATATGGGAGAGAACCATCTATCACTTACTTCTTAGATTTGCAATCACTATGTTTAATTCTTTACAGATAAAGAAACTAAATTGTCAACTGTACACACAAAGAAATAGTTTGAAATTGAAATCATCATGATCATGTTTTACCTTAAATTACAAAATGGTCAAAGAGCTTTGATTTAAGGGGACTTTGTATCAAAAGATCTCAATGTAAGTCGATTTAATTCTTACTTTGTCTTTTTTCTTTCTTTCTTTACACATACATCTTGTACTTTTTTTGTTAAAAAAAAGTGTCAATCTTAAATGTTCCTGAATACACAATAGAAACATATAAATGGTTAATATTTTTTTTGTGATAATAGTTTTGGAATCAATTTGTCGCATTCGATTAAAAAAAGAAAAAAACGTATCTTGTCAAGTTTATCCTCAACGAAACAGGAGATATATATATATATATATATATAACATTGCACATTTTTATATTAATTTATCATATTCTATTAAAAATCATGTCAGATATATATATATATATATATATAACAATGTCAAGAATTTGTTGCGTAATATTTAGGCCAACTTTGTCTTAACTAAAGGAATGCTTGTGTACAACACAGTGAAATTAATTTGTTCTTAATCTGTTGAAGAAACCAAGACTTGATGATGGATATATGATTCAGTTCGCATGAGAAAACTCTGAAACACGTCATAGTTTGCAGTCCGTTTTTTTTTTTGGGGTGGTAAAATAGTTTTGCAGTCATAGCTAGCACGGTGGATGCACTAACTTTTTGAGGTAAAATGTAAATAGGCAGAGGGAGGAGTAAAATGAAGAAGACCAAGATCAATTAAGATATTTCACATATGAAAAAAGAAAAGAATTTTACTAACAATACATTATTTTGTTAGAGACAAACTTGGGCGAACCGTGGCATCCTCTTGTCTCCCTATCCCTTTGCCACTGTATACATATAACTACTACTTGGCGGTAGCCCAAATGGTGAGAATAAGTCAAGAATATAACTAGTGCTAAGAGTTTAAATAATGTAACCAATAAAAAAATTACATGTCATCTCTAGCTCTTGAAGTACTCAAAACATGGGTGGGTTAATTTTGATATCAATAGGGTAAATGCATTTGATTAATTAAGATTTTTTTTAAATCAATTGCGATGTATATGTTTTATTTGATGTTATAATGTTAGGTACGTGGAGGGAAATGAAATTTGAAAAAAATGAATAAAAATAAATAGAAAATAATTATATAATCTTAGTTAAAAAATAAAAAATAAAAAATAATATTAAATAATAATTTCAATATAAAATGTAAAAACGTTATAATTGCCATTTACATTACATAGATGATACCAAACATACCCTTAATTCAGCCAGGTGTTATAATAATGCGGCAGCAGAGAGAAGTGAAGATGGATGATGATATTATTTGTGAATTGTCACAGCTTCTTCTCCATATGTGAGTTTCACTACCACTTCAACCAAATACAGCCAAACATTATTAACATAAAAGCCATGTTTCTCTATTGGGATTGGCGAAGGTCGTTCCTAGCTATAATTAGGCAACAACCAGAAGTGCTACCAGCATTAGCAGGTTGAGATCGAAATGCAAAATAATTAGCATTTTGCTTCAATGAAAAGTCAAGGCCTTCTTTGACTGCGCAGTATGTGCGCTTCTCTATCATGGTTGAAACGCAATCGCAGGATATCCTTTTCTTCTGAACCAGAAGAAGGAGAAGCATAGGCAAATTAAAACACCGGACTCCATAGTATTTGTCATACGGTAATAGACACTACAACATATGACTTTGGACCAGATTCATAAAACTATGGACACAGGATAATTAAGAGACAGAAATTAAAAGACTCCGACATTGAAATTATTAAACTCTTAACACAAGACCTAGAGCTTCAAGTCCAAGTCCACTCCCTTCTCGACAGCGACGGCTTCTTCTTCATTCTCTGGTTCCAGCTTCACGATTGGGTCAGTCACGATCAACTGTTCTGGAGATCCGAGCTGCAAGGCCTCACTCGCATGATTTGGATTAAGTACTGGCTCCATTTCCCCAAGAAAATTCCTGGTCAGTCCCAGCCTCAATCCCAAGTCATGTTCTTCACCAACTGGGTTCGGGTTCGGGATATCCAGGGGGTAGGGATGGTGGCGATGAATGCCATTCCAAATCGAGAACAAGGGTTCATCAAATTTAACACCTCCGTAGCACGCTCCCGTGTTCACCGGGGCTCCGAGTACAGGTTGCGGCGCCGGAAACCCGAGTCCTGAATAATGGATCAATTCAGCTTCAGCGTTGAGTATTGCAAGCTCCTGGGCTCTCTTGGCCATGAATTGGTCATGATGTGATTTGGCGATGCTGAACGTTGTTCTTGCCATCAAGCTCAAGTCGTCATCTCGCTGGAACATCCCCAACCCTAACTCTGAGCTCGAGTAGGATCCGAACCCCAAGGGGTCGTTGGCCATGCTTTCGTCGTCGAAGAAATTGAGCTCAGTTTTCATGGTGAATGGAGATTATAAGGAAGGCAAAGGATGACCAATGAAACTATGCTCCCTATAAAGGACGAAAGAGACTAAGTGACTGGGTGGGGAGGAAGGGCCAACTGAAACGGATATTTATGGAGAGGGTTTGGACTTTTTGAGACATAAAATGTGATCTCAATCCTTTTATTTTTTGTCTAATATAAAAAAAAAAATTGAAATTAAGAGAGAGGATTGCTTTGTGTATATTTATTTTTCACAAATCTAAAAGATTCTTAAATAATTAGATTTATTAGTTTTAATTTTTGCCAACTAGTGATAAGTGCGTGGGTTAGTCGTTAAAAATGAAAGTTCTTGTGATTTTAAAAAATTGGCCTAGGGATTAATCGATGATTTATCTGCAAACTAAAAATTATATATATATATATATATATATTGTCAAATGACCTAAGAGTGGCAAAAGAATTTACATTCAACGGATTTGATATGTTTTGAACATTAATTTGTATACTTATTATTAATTTTCAGAGCTAAATAGATTTAATAATTGAGGATTAATTTACGCTTTTTTTGTTTTTCGTATCCCTTTTGAATAAAGTATAACAATGAGGAATATTATATTAAGAAACGCATACATTACCAGAAACCCTGATGAGAATCTTATCTTTTCCACTGAGAAAAAGATTAAAGGAGAAAATTTCCAAAAAGTTTGATAGTGAGCGGCCTGTGTCTTCAGGCTAGTATGGTTATTATACGTTTGATAAATATATGGATGACCTCTCACGGAACTAGATATTCTCATATTAGTTTTTCAGTATAACCATCGGAATGGTAAAGTGCAGGTAAACTAAGGTGGTTTGCCTGAAATCAGTGTGTTGTTTATTACGATACCATATATGGATTTACTACTTTTGTTTGCGAGCTCCAGCCCCACCATTGACCTTGTAAATAAGACGAGGCACAGTGTAGAAACTATGCTGTGAACTTAATTACTATATATGTCTATATGGTAATCCGAATGATCTGAAATGTTAATTACCATATATTCAATTTGAATATATAAGGAAGCAATTTAACCCAAAGGATTCCACTCTGAGCATAGAAAGATTATTAACAATTACCTTGATAAACTGTGGGTAGTGCTAGCAAAGAGAGGTGGCCGCTGAAAATTTATCTCCCGTTTAGTAGAAGGAAGTACAAAGGAAAAATAAATAAATGAAAGAATCCATTAAATAATTCTGTTTAATATACATTTTGCAAGATTAGAAAAATAATAATATTTTATTTTATAAGTACGTGAATCAAGAATAATTATTATACTTAATTTATATAAAATTTGTTATGACCTTATTATAATTTTTTTATTTCAATATTATTTTTAAGTAGAAATATGATGATCATTTCTCATCATTCTCTTTTATTTCTGTATTATTTTTTAATATATCATATCAAACATAATTATCTTATTTTATTTATATCTCCATTCCCTTTCCATTTTCTTTTCTTAATAATTTTGTATACTTAAAGGGGGCATTAGGTAGTCTTGTTTTCATAGAATTATTGCAACATAAGGAGATTTGGATTTCACTTAGTCATAAAGTGATGGGGTTTAACGTTAAAAAACAGAGAGAAAGTAATCTCCTGTAATTATATAAAAATATTTATGGATAAAAAACATAGAATTAATGGGCAAAAACAGTCATAGGATTTTTGCGACACAGGAATTAATTCAAAGGTGATAAATAGATAGCATTAACTGTATAACGCTTATATACAGTGGATTCTTCCAGCACCGGCAAGGTTATTGCCTCTGCAATTTCATTGCCTTCCAATTGACTTGTCCAGTAATTATACTAATTAATTAAAGCATTACTCTACCCTTGGTCAGCTTATATATTAGAATTGTGACAAAAGTTTACATTTTGCCTCTAAAGTTTTTCTCAAGTTTTATTTTAGTCCAAAAAGCTTACTGTTCAATAATAATGTTCTCAAAATTTTAAAAAGGTTTAATATGGCCATCTTCCCTAATGTCGATTCACTCATGCTTCAACCCACGCAATTTTCGCTTTAATTCAATGATAGGGTTTGAGTGAATTAGACCTAATCGCATAACGCTTAAAATTTTTCTTTTCCCTTCCTTCCCTAAAAGGCGCACAAATGAAATTGACGAAGAATGGCCTTTTGGACATTTTAATTAGACGTAAAATGGTATGTCATGAGTTACTTATTCAGGCAACTTATTAAGCTGCGTGCATGTGATGCCATGTTAGATATTTCTGTTAGTAGAATTAAAGGCATAAAAAAAAAAGATAATATTGAACCATTTGGTAAATTTAAAAAATTATTTTAAATCAAAATAACTGGAAAAGACCTAACCAAAACTTCAAGGAAAAATTAGCTTTCGTCTAGAACTAAAGAAGGCCAATTACTTGGTAATTATCTGTTATTTTCTTTGAAAAAATTAAAACTAAAAAGTGAGAAATCATACATAAAAAGACGATGATGCAAATTAACTAAACAAAACTCTTATCCATGTATTTGCAGCATATATAAATCCCACATGAAGCCCCAGCTTTCCCTCAGGGACTAATCAATTAGTAATAAGCATAAGTCGAGTTACATGGTCATCCATATTTTATTCATAGGTTTATGCCGTACAACGAGATCTCTTGAGTACTTCACAGCTTGATCTGTGAAGTTGAGGTCAGTGTGGGAAGCGAGCTCACTGGTGTAGGCTTCTTTATTGGCATGAACTCGTAAAACGTCACCTTGTGCTTCTTGTTAAAGGCCCACCACACCCAATCCCCAACTCCCAATCTATTTCTCGATCGTTGACCTGTTCTGCTGGCACTGTATATATAATATATATATGGTCAGAAGTAGTGGGACAGAGGATGGGTTAACGTCTGTGAGGATTTGCGTATACATCTTGTTCATCTGAAGCGACAAGCGAGTTATTGAATGGCTCAAGCTCTCTGCAGAAGCAGCCCTTCGGAGACTACGTATATAAGTAGGGCATCCCTGTGTGCTAATTTGCAGTAAAGGGCTATTGTTGCAACAAATATTTGCCATGAATCCTAAGTGTCGTCATTAATTGTTAGATGTTTTTATTTTTATTTTTAAAAGAACAAGGCATTGTGGTGTCAAATTTGAGTCCTATCACATCTGTAGTTCTGTACTTGTCCTTTCGAGGTCGATTTCAAACAAGATGTTTAATCGCTGATGCATTGAACAGTTTATATTACTGAATTAGATGAAGGAATAAATTAATTTTCTTACATGTAAATATCAATTAATTAGAGCTTCAACCTTTATGATATATGTATGTTGGCTTGTAATAATTCTCCTATGACTTTCAACTATAACTGAGTACAGTTTTTAAACAAAGCGTAATCTGGAACCATGAAAATTATGGTTGCACCCCTTCTTCCATATACAAACTCATCTCTGTTTTTGAATTCCGTTTATTTAATAATTAAACTTTCTGCTATATAATACCCACAAATATAGTTGCAAATAGATATATGTATATATATGAGAAAAGGCATACTGAGTTTGACTATTAATATTCTTGTGCAAAGCTTAAAAATAGTATTTTCAAAGCATGCTACTTATTAATTATTGTTTGTCGATTCAAATTTGTTATGTGTATATAACATTATAGCACAGATATATGTATGCACAGAATGGAATAGACTAAAAAAATAGTAAGGGAAAAAAATAATTTTAAAGATAAAAAATAACTACTGTGTTCTTATTTTTAAAAAATAATAAAAAAGATAAAAATTATTAAATAATAATCATAATAGCATAATAGACATTGCAGAATTCATTTCTTTCCTCCCAACCAATCCGGGTGTAAGATGTTAAGAATTGCATATTTACATATGTACAATAATTTAAAGGAATACAAGTATATATATATATATATATATATAAGTTGTGTAATTTGTTTCCGAGAACTTTGTATAATATTTGGCATTGAAACAATATTAATTAGTGATAAATAAAACTTGCTTCTTACCAACCCCCCTCCCCACAAAAAAGGAGCCACTTTCTTCTTTTTCCCTAAAATGCATAGAATTAATCATGTAATACTCTTTGGGAGGTTAAAGAAACAACGCCCGCTACTAAATTGGTAATTAAGTAGGAGTAAATTAAACACACAGAAGATGACAGAAAATCTTTTATTTATAGCAATTAAAAAAGATATAAGATATTGTAATACATAAAGCAAGAACAAAAATCTTGTGAGTGTATATCCAGACAAATTTGAGGACCACAAAAAATGATGTCAAATCTTACAAAAATATATAATAAACGAAAAAAGGAGGACATGAAAAAACCGGAGAGTTTCAAAATGCCTCCTTGTTTCTCTGTCTCACGTATAGTAGCTAGGTTTGTGTCTTTCTCTAAATGCACGGATAGCCACGTTGCCCGCAAAGCAGACCAAGTGTAGTGGCAGTTTGGGGGATTAGTCACCACTGTCCACCCTCTCTCTCATATTGGCTGCTTTTCTGTGATTTCGCTCTAAGCATTGGGTCGATGAGAGTTAGCTTCAGATCTAATATGCTCTTTTTCAAACAAAAAAGAAACATTTAAATTAATTAAAACAAACAGATAAAACCTAGTCGGAGTTGGGACCTTCCCTTTCAACCGTTTCTTACTCGCATGCACGACGGATGACGCTCATATTGCTAATACGCCACCATAAATGACTATATACGCCGTCACAGAAACTTAACGTCCAGCTATTCTTTCTAGTTTCGTGACTTCCTTCTCACTCTTCCAGTAACGGCGTTCAGGAGTACGTAATAACACGTGAAAATTTCAGTTTCCTCCCCCCTCTCTCTTCTACTGTAGCTGTACACAGATTAATTATTTCCATTTTATTTCCTGGAAATTCCAAATGTAAATTCTTTGTTGTGGAATACAAGTCTCCATGCATCTCAGTGTAGCCACGTGTCAATTCAGCGCGACTTGGATAGGGCGCCTAAAGCCATCAATGAGACACGTTTTTTTCCCCATGTAATAGATAATTAGTCCTTTCAGGGGGAAAAAAAACATATTTACGCAACAAAAATAAGACTTTTTGGGAACAAAATTACATTATATAAGGTTCACATGCATAATTCTATCTTTACATTTTTTTTAATATTCTTTTATGTGAAAATCCAGGTGAGGAAAAAAAAAGATAAAGAGGGAGAAATAGATATGCTTTAAAGATGAAGGGGAAAAAAATCCCTCCAGGTGTGTGATTGTTATTTTCTACGGTGAGTAAAATGAGTTCTACTCTTTAAACGAGTTCATTTCTAATATTTTAGATGACCAAAGCTTACATATCGCGTGCACGTGTTCAATCCAATTCTATGAACTAGGAGTGTGTTTAGTTGAAGGGTATAATGATAAAGAAAATATAAAAGGTAAATAGATAGAGTTAGGTGAAATGAAAAATAATTATTTTATTTTTATTTTTTAAAAAGTAATTTAATAGATAAAATAATAAATATAATAATAAAATAAATATTACATAAATTATGTAAAACGAATATATTTATAATACTGTAAATCAAATAGAACTTAAAAGTAAAGAAGATAAACAAGAGGAAGACAGAAGTAAGTCATAAGAGTGTGTGTATAAATTTAGGATGTCTGAATAGATTAAAATCACAAAGATCCAAGTTACCAATTCTATTGTACCTTTCTTGAGTCTTTTCACGTGATTTACTCCAATATCAACATTTAAAAGCATAAATGAAAATCAATAGAATTTATTTTCATATATTTATAAATTGTTATTCAGTTATTTTATTAATTTTATTGTGATAAAAATTAATCTTTTAGTCCCAATAATTTACCCAAAATTTTAATTTGTTCCCTATTTTTCTGTTTCCCAAAACGGTTCCATAGTTTTCAAATCTCTAAGAATCAGTCCCTTCTGTCTTCTTCC
>JAIUCV010002828.1:0-40867 GCA_026724425.1 Erythrophleum ivorense | reverse complement strand
TTACTCATTCAATAAGAAGGAAGTAACTGAGGTACGTAGTTAACCAAACAAGCAACGGATTGAGCTAGCTCTCAAGCCCTCTCCTTACGTCGAGCAGCTCCGCACGTTGCAACAAGCAAGGGTACGAAGTAGCTCGAGCGATAGCGAGAGTCTTCAGTCCTCTCCTTTACAGTCGAGAACTACGTGCCTTAGAAGAAAGTTTTCTTTATATCTCTTACCTGTGCGTATTGTATTGATATTCACTCCTGTGACAAAGTCTCATTCGACACTAAAGAGCTAAAGAAGAAAGCCTATAGCCAACAAGCAACCCAACGGCTGACGAGGATAGGGGCACAAAGGCTACGAGAAAACAGTCTTAATGTTGCCAGTAGGACAGTGAAGTGACTGTAGGGGAGAACGAGAATAAGATAAATCAGAGTTCCGATTCCGATATCACAGGATGGGAAATAATTACTCGAGAGTAAGGCTACTAGTACCTCTCCCTAACGGTCGAGTAATTCAGCTCAACTGATAATGATAAGGAGAGGATGGAGACTTGTAGCAAGCTCCAGCTTTTGACATCGAAGTCAGGTCACTATTTGTTATCAGAAGGCTAAATTGGGACTTTCCTTCTAGTTAAATCATATAGAAAGAGTGTAGTAAGCCGCATTTCTCCATTTCCAATTTGGTTTGAAGACGCTCGAGCGATAGCGAGAGGACCGGCCCTCTTATGGCCCTCTCCCTAGTGGTCGAGAATTTCATACCTGGGCGAGGTTACGGTAGCTCGACTGACTGAATTCGATAGCTTCAGTGTTACAGCTAAAGAAGAAAACGGAAGCAATATTCTTTCTTAATATTTAGGAATCAGTCTGAAAGGAGAGGCCTTTACGCTTCTAGGTAAGTTGTTTTTTAATAGCTATAGGAATAGGATTTAGTCCTTAACCTTGGACAACTAAGCCATAGTAGACTCAGAGATTGCATTTGCTGGCCTATCCCTATCTGTCGACTCAGAAAAACTCGAAAAAGAAGAGATTTCTTAATTAAGAAAAGAATAATCAGTTCAGTCAGAATAATCATTCCGGAAGGTAGGCTTTGGAAGTAGACTTGCCTGTTACAGTAAGGTATGAAATGGCTTCTTTGCCTACTAAAGCAGCTAATGTTGAATGAAGTTCTTATCAATCAGCTCCAGGGAGAGAATGAAAGGAAGGAAGAGCGGATAGTCGAAACGTGCAAGCGGGATTCGCTCATTGAAGACTCTAGTGAGTTCTCTCTTCGTTAATGGCAGCCCCTCCCGGCGATACTGTCGGCGAGACACTGAGAGGTACTTCAAAGGAAGAAGACGATCTCTTAGGACGGCATATCAAAAAGCTTGAGCATCAAGACATGATGGATACGGAAAGTCAACCTGATGGGTCTTCTTCAGAGAAAGCTCAGGTGAATCCGATTACCGAAGAATGCCCTAGCGTACCTGCAAAGAATACACAGATGTCTTACAAAGCTTCACTGATTGGCTGCGATTCAATGGATACAGATCTTCAACCAAATGGTTTATAGGAGTGGCTAGAGGAAGAAGAGAAGATATCGCCTTCACTTGCTGCCGAACTCGATCGGTTAAAAACCATCTAGCCTGAGGTGGAAGTGTCTAATGAGGAATGGAAGGACTTTGTTCGTCCATGGAAGGATGCCCTCGTAATCACTCTTCTGGGTAGAAGACTGAGTTAGAGAGTGATGAAAGACAAACTTCTTCCACTATGGGGGCTAGCCGATCTCGAGTGAATCGATCTGGAGAATAACTACTAAATTATCAGGTTGAATAACAAAGCTCACTATGACTGAGTTCTAAACGATGGTCCGCGGGTCATAGAGGGACACTACCTTCTTGTTCAAAGATGGAGTCCAAGCTTGAATCCCCACAGTCAGACGCTTAGCAAGCTTGCGATTTGGATTCGTATCCCTAATCTTCCGGCTTATTACTGCAATGAGACTCTTCTCTGGAGATTGGGTAATATCATCGGCAGGACTCTGAAAGTTGACCTCAACACTCTCCAACAGAAAAAGGGGAAAGTCGAGAGGGAAGATATGCGAGGATCAGTGTCGAGATCGATCTCCGTCGGAAACTTGTCTCCCGCGTGATTACCAGGAAAGCCATTTTTTCGGTGGAATATGAGAATCTCAACATTATTTGTTTGAAGTGTGGCATCTATGGGCATAGAATGGAAGATTGCCCACTGAAGGCAAAACCAAATCCTCCAACTGAGAATTCTCCGCCGCTGCCTTCACCGGAAAAAACCAGAGTCAAGGCCGAGAGGCACAAGGACGTCTCCGTCGATGAGGAGTTCGGTCCTTGGATGGTGGTCAAAGGGAGTCCGAGGTTGCGCTCCTCGAGAACCGAACCTGAGGCAAAAGCAGGTGAAAAGGTTAATAACCAGGCACAGCAGGTCCAGAAAAATGCAAGTCCTCCTCAGTTCAGTCCTCACGATTTGAAGCTCTTGCTAATCTCGCAGAAGGGGATACCAGTCCTGTCATGGAGCAGGTTTGCATTGACAAAGAAAGTTTCCGGTTCGGCTAGTTAGAGTCATTAAGTAAGGTAGGGAAAACTACTTCATACGATAACGATACCATTCACAGCGGAACAAGAAGAATCACAGTCGACTCAACTTGCGCTCATTCCGAATTTCTTTGTACTGCCCAAAATAGCTTGATCTGACCGAAGTGAATCTAATAAGAGATTGCCCCGGGTATTCTTATTCTCGGAGAATTCGGTATTAAGGAGATGCACCTCTCACCAGGTGAGCAAAAAGCATTTACTCGCCTGGTCCTATCGAACCAGCATCTTCAAACGATTCAAGATAGCACAGTGAAAATAGAATCCCTTGAAGCCTTTCGCTAAACATTCAAGATTCAAGATGAGCTGCTAAAAGAAGGAAGAATATGAATATAGGTAATCCCACATTTTGACAATCAAACTCATTCTAAGGCTCGTGTAGAGCAGACGAAATGATCTCGTCATGTGCCGGATCCATGGTCAAACCAGGATAAACGAGAGCCTGGAAAGCTCGATCGATAAAGGTACATACTCAGACTCAGTCGAGCGAAGCGAAAGGAAAAGCACTTGAAGCGATTAAAGCCTTGCTTGCAATAGGAGAGACTTCTTTCATAAAAGAATCGTACGCACGAACCAAGCTATGGCCTTGATTGCCCGCGAAAGCCGTAGCCCTTTAATTTAATTGCTTAGGAGAACCGGCCTTATTTAGTTTAGTTTTAGTAAAAGCCTTTTCTTGCTTGATGCTTTCCTATCTCTAGTAATCCACCTATGAGATCGCTTGCACCAGCTTTGGATTAACTGCCATAGAATCGAAGAAAGGAATGGTGACATAGAGAGAGACTCTCGATTCGCTGCTCTATATTTTGAGAAAGTGGAATAATAAAGGCCGTAATACCGTACGCCCGCAACAACAACAAAGAAAAGGCCGATTTGAGAACGTTTGGAGAGGCTCACGGGGCTAGACCCATCGCAGACCACAAACAAAAAAAAGCCTTTCTTTACTAAACTAAGGCATCATAAAAGCTTTTCAAAAGACTTTAGCCCGAAGAGCCAAGCAAGGGCTGTTGGTCGGTCAAGACCAGTTGGGGACTTTCCCAAATCGACCTCCGCTACGCAACAAAGAAGGGGAGGAGGAATAAAGTAAAGGGATTCATTCACAGATGAGCCCTTGCCTATACCAGAGAGATTTGTGAGATCGATAGAGACAACGAGGCCAAGGGAAGAGAGCCATTCTTTCTAAGAGAACGGGAATACGGAATGGACCGACAGATAGAGACAAAAGAGCAACTACAGTAGCGACAGATTCCTCCTCTACCCTCTTCTGCTCCTTCGATGAACTCGGCTATTGCTGAAAGTTCACTTCAATAAATAAGACTGTGAAAGACTTCTCGATTCACTAGCACAGCGCTTCTTCCGCCTTACAAAGTAAGGCCTTGAGGAGACTGGCTAGGAAAAAAGAAAGACTCTCATTAGATTATAGGAGGGGCAGATGTTTGCCACGGATGATACAAACGGGTTCCGCTCTTCACCTTAGCTATGTTAGTGCGCGGTACAAAGGCCTACATTTGAGAGGCATTGCCTATAACACCTGACTTGATAGCGCAGGCACAAGACCTTTTGAATGCACACTTTGAATATCACCATTAAAATGAGACTTTGGAAACTGACTCGTAAACGTAGATAGAGAGCGAGGTAAAAGAACTCCGATAGATAGAAGAGCGTGTAAGAGTGTGACAGCTTTCTTTTCTTTCCTTACAGAGAGTGAAGAATATACTAATAAGGCGAGATAAGAGAGACGAAGGAAGAGAATCCCAGATTCGGACGCCTTTTGTGTGATCAGTCTGCTAGTTTCTTTGATCCCACTCGGAACAAGAGTTCCCTGCCAATGTATAGCCCCGGTTAGGGGGCGCTTACTATATATATCTTTGTCCATTCACACAATAAAGAAATAGAACTCCAAGAACACACTTCGGATGTCCAGTCACCAACCAAGGGTCAAAGAGACCTGAAAAAAGCGGAGGTGAGGTCCGGTTAGTCCTTATCCAATTAGCATCTCGCCTGATCTCTGCTGAGTGAATAGCAGCAAGTGCTAGTTCAAGTAAGTAATCATTTGATGCGCGGGATCTGTACTGTGACGAGTAAGAAAAGATGAAGTACTACGGTCAATGAACTATTGATTTGAAAGCGTAATCCGGGCTAATATGTCAAAGCTCCGCGACAAAGGCTTCTGTAACTGTGGAAAAGGCTGTGCCTAAATTCATTTTTGTAATTGTAAATAGAGCTACTTTCCCTCTTCTGCCTTCCGCCGCCTTAAGACAAGACTCAAAGCAGGGAACTCAAAACGTGGTTACCGGGAGCGGTTCTAAGAGTTTTTAAGCAACCTGCCTTTGCGTCCTATCGTCTTCTCCTTAATCCCACTAGCATCTTTCTTTCGTCTAGCAGGCTCCTCTTAATAAGCCTCTTCTTCGTAATCAAGCCGAAGCAAGGGATGATGCTAGAGAAGGGGCTAAAACTCGTTCAAATGCCGCTCTTGGTCTTACCGGTGTGGGAGTATGAGTGATCCTATCCGCTGCTTGGATCTTTCCTGTGTTTGCACAAATCCCCTGTTCCCTTTGCGGGTGGATGCATCGAATGCAAGGCAAGCAGCTCCTATCGAAAAGGCTTTGAGGTTTAGAATCCTTTGTTTGGTGGTATCGTATGCCGCTATTCCTTACCTTTAGTCTAGTCAGGAATAGAGTACGGCCTTGACCTTAACGGCTCATATGCGCTGTTAGGTTAGATAAGTTTGGCATTGAGTAAGCGCTTGAAGGCAAGTAAGGAAAATCCCACAATGTCAAACCTGCAAAGAACTCGATTTCTATCAAATCCGAAAGTGACACAGCTGCTTCAAGGGAACCGGATTGGGATTCATTTTCATTCTCCCAAAAGGCCTGCCTATTCGTAGGAGCATTAGTCAACTTCTCTAGCTGCCTAAGAGGGCATTCTTCCAAAGAGCGGTAAGACCCCCTCTCTCGAGATAAAAGTCCCACATCTGATTCACGTGCACAAGACCCTCTTTCCCCCTCAAAGAGCACGAGTTGCCTTTCTTCGGCCGTATTCTGGGCTCCCTAAGAGCCTATTCTATTCCGAGTTGGCCTGCAGCAAAAAATTCCCTTTCGATGCCATCTTCGTCTACTATTGGATTCACTGTAAGACTTCTAGTGGATAAGGAAAAGACTAGCAGCGCTTATTCCAAGAATAGCGCTTACTGTAAGAGCTGATACGTTAACGCCTCATCAGCGACATCAATAAGGAAAGGGGATCTTTACTATTAATTTCATAAGAGAAGACATGAAGTAGCCTAGTTCGGATTCAAGGTAGTTGATTGATTGCTTTTTTGTTTTCTT
The DNA here is from genome assembly GCA_026724425.1 of Erythrophleum ivorense. Lineage (NCBI taxonomy): Eukaryota > Viridiplantae > Streptophyta > Magnoliopsida > Fabales > Fabaceae > Erythrophleum > Erythrophleum ivorense. The sequence goes on along the minus strand of JAIUCV010002828.1, from coordinate 34,957 downwards.
TTTTCATCGAGATTGAGTTGGTGTTCAGCTACGCCCGTACGTAGAGTACAAGAGAGAAAGGAAGATTCAGATTTCGTTCTTTCTTTTGATCCAGATAACTGTTTGATCAGTGCTCTGGACGGTGAGGACTTTGCGGATTTTAGAATATCGGTTAATCCTTTCCCTTCGTCTCGCCGTAAACCTACTCCCTTAGGCCGTCTAGGTCAGTCCATAGAAGGAGGTGGTATAAGGAGGATATTTGCCATGGGTAATTGGGTTCACCAACGGTTATTACACCCCGTTCATGCTCTTAGGTTTGAAATGGGTGCTTTTCTTCCTTCTGATGGGACGTTTAACCAGAAGGCCCCTCTTACCCGACTAGCAGGATCAGACAAGGTATACTCTGTTGACCTGAAGAGTGCCACTGATAGGTGGCCTTATCAGTTTCAACAGATGTTTCTTGAGATCTGCTTTGGCACCAAGTTTGCTGAGGGCCTTTCAGCCCTGTTAGTCGACCACCCCTTTCCTTGTGAATTGGGTGAAGCGTCCTAACTCCTTTGTCTATTTTGATGCAGGACAGCCGCTTGGATATCTTTCTTCTTGGCCTCTGTTTGCACTAAATCACCATCTAGTAGTGTGGATGTGTGCAGACACTGTGTACCCTCAGCAGGTGTTTGACAACTACGCTATCTTAGGAGATGACATTGTCATCGCCGACGAAGACGTAGCCCACGTCTACCTAGATCTTCTCCAGGAGTTAGGCATTCCAGTGTCCAAAACTAAGACATTGGTATCCGACCTTGGATGTGCTGAGTTTGCGAAACGCTTCCTGACCCGGCAGTTGACTAAGGACTTATCTCCTGTGTCACTGTCAGGATTCCGAAATTGTCATCACCCATACGGATTGATGGCAATTTATATGACCTATCCTATTAAGCGCTTTACAACGCTTTGTCGGATAGGCGGAATGTCAAGGAGGCAAATCGCCTCATTTCCCCACAAGCAGCCCATAGAATGAGACGCCTGCTGAAGATGATCCTCAAGCAAGGGTTACCCCTTGACTTGTGGTTAGGTAGAGCTTCACTATTGGACCCTTATTTAAAGGGTCTGTTGGTTGACATCCTACGGGCGAAGTTACGACCGTCTGATCTGAAATTGTGCCCGGATGATTTATATAATTATTCATCACAATTATTTAATTATTGCATCTATTAAAGATCACGCGGAGATAACTGTCGTTTCCGCTTGGATGGAGCAATGGTTGTCTTACCTTAAGTGGTATTGCGATACAGCTCTTTCACCTGAGGTGACCATTCAAGAACTCCTTGATCCCCCTGTTGTAAATAGAAAGTGGAATAGGGATTCCACTGGCCCATCATTAGTCCGTTTTGGACGAGTTTGGGAGATTTACGACAAGGTTGATCAAGTCGGTCTCCACCCAAGAATTCCCTTCTTTGGTGAGGGACCTGGGTTAGGATTTACCCGGGTTCTTGGCGGTATGAAGGGATTATATTTCCAGCTTTACGCGTTAGGGCTAGATCAGCCTCGAGCGCGTAAGGGTTGCATTTCGCTTTATCTTTCATATGAGATGCAACTTGAGTCTTTCAGGTGTAAGAATAATGGCGTCCCAGATCGCCGATTCACTTTGGGATTCCAAAGGTGGAATCGGAGTCGGGCCTGTTATGAGGATTTCTTCTCATGACATACCCACTCTGAGACCCATTGGGATAAACCTCAGAATCCGAGGCGAGGTTTACGGGCTACAAAGGTAGTCTGGAACCTAGTCTTACGATTTTTTGGGGGCCCCAAAGTTGAACCGACTCTCCTAACGGGGGGTCGGACCCCCGATTTCGTTCTTTCTGATCCTGCCTTTGTGCATCTCTTCTTTGAAAGAAGCATCTTAGAGCGAGCAGGTTACCGGCTTTAATAAAGCCACAATGGGCCCAAGGCTTCGAGAAGCCAATCTGTCACTTGACACGCTAGGCAAGAAAGACTTGGCTTTCTTCAAAGGAAAGTCAGAATGGAATTGCCTGAATGATATCAGTAAGAGCACATATGCGACATCTCTTATACCTTTCTTCTGGTCTCACGAATTGGATTTGAACCAATATCAAGCTACTTTCCTTTTAGTAGATCGTGAGTGGGTCTGTCGTCCTCCTCATTATAGTCCTCCTGAAAGAAATAGCATTTCGTCGGAATACATCTTGTCTTTTTACCTTCGTAGTCCTATGCATAGTCAGTACGATAGCCCCAATCATGGCTACTAATAAAATAAGACTAGGAACCAAAAACCAGACGAAATAGTGGGTATAAAGTAAATTGCCCAATGTTTCCAAATTAGTCCAACTTCGTACCTTTCCGGCATAAACCGTATATCTCAGAGAGGTCGTATTTCTTTGGGTTGGTAGTAATGGAATGGTTTCATTATCTAAAATGAAGAACATTTCCCACCAAAGGATCAGTCCAATAATACCACTCACTGGTAAATAGCGCAATACTTCTTCGTGAATCTCCGCTATTTTAATATGGAACATCATAACAACGAATAGGAATGAAACGGCTATAGCTCCTATATGAACCACTGGGAAGATCATAGCGAAGAAGTCGAGACCTAACAAAAGAAGTAAACCTGAAGTGTCGCGAAAGACTGGGATGGGAAACAAAACGGAATGTACCGGATTTTTAGCACGTGCAATACCATCTCCAACGAACACCACTCGACCGATCTCATCCAAAATAGAATTAACTACCGCTACCATAAAAAGAGATCCGAGTTCCGGATGGCTTGGATAATACGCTGATATGGAACGCTTTGCCGGGTACCAAAATGGAGAATTTGGGCTAGATACCCGGCGTAAGCGTCTTCACTAAGCGCACGTCCCCTCGGATAAAAAACAAAGCCTCTGATCTTATGTCGTTTGTCAAAGAAGACTTGAGGATCACACCCGTCTTCCACCAGAGCAACTTCAATCCGTATTTCGATTTGAAGTTGAACGTCAACAACGGATTCGAGGGCTAGCTCGTTATAAGCTAGCCCCCACCAATTCAATCTCAATCTATCTGAGAGTTCCGCTCTTCGTACATTCTCATTCAACAGCGGAGGCTCCTGTTCTGGAAGAATTGGTGGTTGATTCACGCTGGAGTCAGAGCTTTCTCCAGGGGAGTAGCTTCCGAGCAAAGATGTCCAGTTGCCCGAGTTGCCCCCAACTGCACCTTCACCCGAAGAAAGCTCCCAGCTGCTGGAATGAAGACTATCGAGACAGAAACTAACGGACGAAACGGAGCTAAAACCCATTCTTACGGTAGCAATTATCAAGACAATTCTTCTAATGGTCATACAAATTAGAAGAAGGTCTCGGTAATCGTTCAAATACAAGATTAGACCGAGTGGGATCAAAGAAACTAGCAGACTGACCACTAAATAGATACAAATAGGTGAAAATTCTGACATTACCATACCAGACTTGGTTCTTTCGTTTCGCTCCTTTCTCGCGGAGCGGCATACCGGAAAAAAAAAGAAAGAAGAAAGAAAAGTCTCATCCCGTGCTTTCGGGCTTAGTTCAAATAGGATTCGTTCAAAGCCACGACAACAACGATCACTCACTGAACACTCTCTATATCTATCTTTTCCGTCTCAATCCACCATTCGATCTTAGGCGATCTCAGGTTACCGACTCTCCGGCCCCCTCTCGGAGTTCACATTGGAAGCATCAGGATCCGATCCGGCCGAAGGATCCGTCGGCTCTGGCAGCATAGTACCTGCGTCTGCTGGAAATAAGCCTTTTGTTTTGTTTTGGGCATACCATCTAGAATCCTGCTTCTGCTCTTGACCTGGTCCAATGCACCACCCAAAACTTTCTGTGATTATATACGCTATTTTTATTTGATGCTTTTTTAGTTGTTGTAATTTCGATTGTTGACTTGAACATAGGATTCCGAAGGTTAGTTTGTTAGTGGGAGGGGATCTTTGGATTCCTTGAAAGCTGAGTTGGAGGAAGACTCTGGGGCTCCCCAACCTCTTCCACAGCAAGAAAGGGAAAACAGCCTTTTCGCTTTTAGATTAGAACCTGACTCGACTCGTTTAGGATTTAGTATTGGCCGGGGCTGACACTAATGAGCATAGGAAAAGGAATCCAGGGAAATTGTTCGAACCACGGAACCTAATTTTTTTGTGCCGCGAGAAGCAACGGAAAAAGGGAACAGGAAAGTCCCAGCCAGTGCCAGTGAGAGTGACAGTCTGAGTTTACAGCGTTCTAAGTTCTAGTACCTGCTAAAGTTCACAACTAGTTCTGGAGCTAGGGAAAGAGAAAGCTCTGCCTCAAGCCTCCAGCAGTCAAAGAATGAAGTGAAGACAATGTCAAATGTCAGTGGTAATCATCCCTTTAATATGGGGATGCTTTGGTAGCAATCCAAGCAAGTCAAGCTTATTCGTCCTTTAGGAGCAAGCAAGAACTGCTACTCTCTCAACAGGTAACCTCTTTTCAACAGGGGGAAGTCGCTCCTACTTCTAGTCATACCTCTAGTTTGACCTCTTACCGATTCTAGTCCCCACCAGCCTTCCCTAAACCTTAAGGGGCTAAACTGACGAACCTACCTCTTTCTACGAGCGCTGGAACTTGAGTACCGAAACTGAACAACTGGTTTTTCTTCGAGTGCCGGCTCTCTTTGGTGACGCCTACCCGCAACCTGCTATATTCTTTAATGCTCTTCCTCCCGCCCCCGTACCGTTACTGGCTCTCTTCGGTCCCTCCTCTGGTTCGGGTGCAGGTTCAACTCCATTGAAACCTTAACTTACAGCTGTTCCTTCCTTCACTTACAGGTTTACCTATAAGTCAAAGTCATGATCCCGTCCCTTCAACTATCAGTCCATTGACTAAGAAGGGGGCCTGGAAAAAAAACTTCACGGAAAGGAAAAGTAACCCTTCCCTTACTTAAGCCGAAAGCGGCTAGAGCAAGATCGACTGAGTACCAGTACAGCCTTGCCCAAAGCTACCAAAGAAACTGGAACCCTTGAAAGAGAGACGTAGGCCCGAAAGCAAGAGAGAGAAGGTTTCCTTTACTCCCGTAACTGTACGCATCGCTTTTCGAAACAAGAAGTGCTTTGTTTTCTCTAAGTCGCTCTGCGAAAACGGTTTTCTGTCTACGAGCGCCTGTCTGCCTTCACGAACGTATAGTAACTCACTAGCCCTAAACCGTAACTGAAACACTCTCTTTTCCAACCAAAGCCGCCATCCAGATTCAGAAGCGGAAGCAGAAAGAGTTTACTGAAGAGGCTTTCATCTACGGTCTCCCTAAGAAAGAGGGGATAAAAAAAGCTTTAAACGAGTAAGGCCTTGAATAACAACGGCTAAAGTGAAAAGCCTACCGCCCTTACCTGTTCTCCACCCGGACCTAATCCAAGCACTGAATCGATCAAGTTGGTTCCGAGCGGGTTTAACTAATAAGGCGTAAAAAAAAGAAAGGTCTTTTCTTGAAAGGTATATTCAAAGAAACTTAGCTTACCAAGAGTTCCGGAACTAGAGAGATAAGAGATAGGATTTGTTCTCCATACGAGGAATTGTCCATAACGTCTATCTGATCTCCTTGACCTGAGTCTTGGAGTCTCGGTTTTAGCGATATTCCTTCCTTCTCTCAGGCTCAAGCTCTGTCTGGTCTTCCTTCCCAATTCCCCACAGGCTTCCGGGAGCGCCGGCTCTGTACTCTGTTCGGACCATAAGACTTGCAACACTGACTTACCGAAAAGACTGACTGCTTTCCGATTTTTCGTTCTGCCTCTACTAGTAAAGGGGCTTTAGCCTTACTACAAGCTTGACTTAAAAGTAAAAGAAGGTCCGGGAGAAGAACACTACATGCAAGGTCTGATACCAAGCCTCTCACTTCTTCTTGTTGACTTTACAAAAGAAAGTTGCAGACCAGCTTACACAGTAACAAAGCTGGAGCCTACACTATATATGTAATTAAACCAAGACAGTGAAAAAAAAAATATTCTATTGGGCACGAATGAGATAACAAGAAGCAAAGCGAGAGTAGGGTTATTGGCTTGCGAGACTACAGCTTCAAGTCATACAGCTTACTGGCTTGCTTCCAGTCTCAGGCATACTGAATGAAAGATCGGAGATAGACTACAGGCTGGCAAGCTGACAGGAAAGATTTCGAATCTTGTTTTCCGAAACTGCTGGCTAACAAGCTGGAAAACGCAAGCGAAGGGAGGAGCAAAGCCTATTGATTCACCTGTTTGCTAACCTACTTGTCGGCTACCCGCACTCTGTAACCAGAATAGGGCTCTGGAGTTCATACCACCCGGCGGTTCATCAGAAGTCTGGAAGGCGGCCTGCCTGCTAACCGAACTGCGTAACTAAAGCGACTCCTTGTTGGTGTAAGATAGGTGTTGGTCCGATTCACCTATGTCAGTTCGAACCTGACGGGTCGTTCGTTCGTGTGGAGAATCTCTCTCCTTACTCAGCTCAGGATTTTCTTTATCTTCGAGGCGAGGCATATGAATATGTCGAAGAAGGAGGAAGTTTCTCCATTTACGCTCATAGAACCCGGAAAAAAGAATATACCGTCGTTTAAGGACCAAGGATGCGATGTGAGAAGCGTAGGTCGGAGTAGCAGGAGTATGCGACAAGCAGTTGCATGTTCGATGTGGGAGATCTTCTGTAACGAGATGAATTAGAACACTTGGAATCCTCGCGGATATAGCGTGTGTGCCACGAGTGCTCTGTCTTCGAAAAGGCAGAATGCTGTTATAGAATCCGCTATTTCGGAATAGAATACGCTTTGTGTCCTAACCAGATGCCGTGGGGCGATAAGGGGTGCTTTATCTAAACTAGGCAGGATAACTTGGCTAACTTTCCTACTCTGATAGCATCTCTGAACGGCCTCAACCGCCGTAACGAAGGAATGAATCTATTAAGTGGGAAAGAGCCCTCGTAAGGCCTCTCTCATCCCTTGCAGCTAACTAATGGCAGCCCCTTTCTTGCTCCTGTTTACCGTATTATTACTCTTCAACTAGAGGATTGGTTAGACCGATTGGACAGCTTTCAAAGACGGCTCCATTTGACCTGACCCACTTCGAATCCCTGTGGAAGAATAGAATCATAAAAGCGAGGCGATCGGCAGTGAGCAGCAGTACGGACTGCTTCTCCTGCTGAAAAGCATTTTCGCACCTTTCCTTTACTACGATAGATGACCCACTACTGGAACTATGCTATTACTGGGTGGGACTACTGGGAGAGACTATTTGACTTCTGACTGACTTACTGATCCGGAGAGAGCAAAGACTGACGGTGAGGCTTCTTTCATAAGGCGGGCTATTCCCTTCTATTTCTCTTTCAGTAAATGACAAAGGAAGAGGGTTGGTATTCTCATCATGGTTTATCCGGCCGCTGAGCTATTCTTCGCTCCTGGCGGACCATTACGTGTACAGTCTACTCTGCTCTTTATGGAAGAGCCGACTCCACGGGATAAGGCTTCCGCTAGGGGATATGAGGCTTTCGTTCGATACAAAAGATTCATCGGGGTGGGTAGTTTTCGGGTTACTAATCCGATAGATAGATGAATCAATGAATTGAACCGCTGGACTAATCTTATAAGTGAGATTGGTTAGCTGCTCATTCCCAATCTCGCTTCATTGACCGGGCATCGAAATCTTCGAACCATCGCCTTACAGCCCGAGCAAAAAACCGATTCCGGGGAGGAATCGAAGATTGGCATTGGATCCGACTTCGATCGGAGAAAGCCTCTGGAATTGGAACAGATGTGGTTCGCCCGGTTGCTTACTGATCCCTCGCTCGGGTAGGGGGAGAAGCCCAGATGTCACTCCATCGATACAACGTCTTGAGCGACTGCGATGAAGAGGGAGATGCTTGACTCGACTGGAAATGACGGGTCGACAACTCCGAATCACAAGCTATTTACTACTGTATTACACGGTAAGTTAAATGGTGTGCCTTGTTATATAGTTATAGAAAGTACATAAATTTGTGTAGGAACGCTAAAAAGTATAGATACTATGTTCTTGTCTGATTAGGCTAGGTCTTTTTTCCTTGTTCAAGTGGTTCAAGAGTTAAGGGGCGTAGCGGGAAGTCAAGCGGGAAAGTCATCAGTGACGGCGTATTCTCTACCCGACAAGAGCGGTTATTCCGCTTCCTTCTACTCATGAAAGGTGACACTTTCACGACGTTGGAGAAATACCACTTTGAGTTAAGGATATCCTGGCCTGGTTCGTGCAACTGCACATTGATAGGTGTCTGCTACTGGTACGTAGACTGCTACTTTTTCAGATTTCCTTGCAAAGAAGCCTTTCGTCGCGTAATGCGCCCCCTTTCAATCTGTATCAGTCCAGCTCTGTTTACCCTTCTTGCTTGGACTAGACTAGCTAGGGGAAATGGCTGTTTCATGTCCGAAAGAAGCCCTTCTAGCAGCTGATTCGGGAACAATTGCTCTAGCTTTTTAAGGTAATTGAGGCAGTAGGGTAATAACCTCTCCCTTAGAGCTACCTGATACTTTCTTTAAGGTTTCAACTTCTTCCTTCCATCATAGCTTCTTTTTTGGCCCCTCGTCTCGTATTGATTGATATCGCATGCTAGTCAGTGACCCTTTGTCATGATCGTGCGTTACGGCCCTTTACTGTTTTGTCATTTTGACATTGAGGGCTTGCTTTGATTTGAAGTAGTTTCCGGCGAGGTATTGAAAACCTTTCTATTTGAGGGACCGAGCTTTATGATTATTTTGATTAGCCGAAGGCTTCCTTCTCGCCTTCTTTCTCTCCTATTTCCCCCCGTCTTTTTGGTGGATCTTGCTAGTGAGACATATTGAATCGTAAATGGACTAGTTACACCCATCACCTGCCCGAATGCCTGTATCAACCCTTGTTTCGGTGTTTAGGAATGAATCGTACATCCTTTGATGAAGATTACACCTTTCGAGGAGAAGTAGGCAGAGCGAAGTCCATTCTTATGGGCCGGGCACAACTGCGAGCAAAACGGGATGCTTCACAGCAGGCAGCACAGAAAGAGGAGTAGATCCAATGGGAGCCTGCCAACGAAATTGGGCCAGGATACGAGCATCTTCTTGAACCACCAATCATATTAGGATGGAATACGAGTCTACGACCTTCAGGCACCACGAGAGCAGCCCTAGACCCACCCACTAAATGGAACTCTGCCCTTTCCAACCTAGGAACGAGCGTAAGGAGCAATCCTGGGGCTCGTCTACACCACATCGACCGTTAGCTTACGCTTATCAATATGTTTCCTTTGATTGAGTCATAACCCTTGACTTTACCCGACCGAGGGCATCCTATCTCCTCACACCATTAGGGGGGTGGGAAAGCCCGATTCTATTTAGTCAAAGATGCCTTATCGTGGACTACAAGGAAAAGAAAGAACTAAAACTACAAGAAAGGGAATGTGACTTTTTGCAAATATCTGCACAGCTAAGACAAGGAAGGTAAGATAGGCAGTTCAGAAAGAAGATAAGACAAAACAAACAAGTCAATATTGCAACTGTCAGCAAATCAAATAGATAAGACAGTCCTGTCTTGATAGTTGACTTCAGATTTCAATGTCCGATCTGACTGTGAGAATAGCGAAGTCCGGAATGCCAGTCCATCCAGAAATGCCAGATGAATCCCGTGAGAGATCTAATCTAGGCGGAAGATCCCATCCCTAAAAAAGTGTAATCAGAGGGTGAAACCTTGCTTTGCAAAAGGGGAGTTCTTTCTTTCCCGCATCTATCCCATAAACCCCTGTCAAAGGCGGTTCTACTCATTCTCAATTCAGGAAAAGGTTTCCGGTTGCCATAAAACCACAAAACCCGAATCAATCACCACAACAAACAAGGGCAACTCGAACAAAGAGCTTCTCGCCTACAAGTTCAGGAGCTGGTCCAAGCCTTACTCTTGACTGTTTAGGAGTCGCATTGAAGATTCGAAACCTAAGTTCACTCGACAAAAGGGGAAGTAAGAGACTATGAAAGAAAGTTCCTCGAAGATCTCTCAAAAGCCAAAAAAAACATTACTATAGATAGGGAAGTGAAATAGCTAAATCGCCCGGATTCGACCGCTTGCCTGACTGATAATCAGGAAGATGAATGTCCCTTTAAATATAGGACTCAGTCTTGCATTCCTCACTTTATTCCAGAAGGAGGAAAAACTTCCCCGATTCTATTCTAAACTATCTCCTCGAAGTAGCTATCAACGGGTTTAGCTACCGATCCGTGAAGAAGAACCGCTTGTAAAGCTCGCACGACGAAAGAAAGAGCTTTACAAGCGGCATTGCTAAAGCTTTGTGTCTGGCGCGGCGGTAATGCCTTGCTTGCGCGCTGCGGTGCGCTATTGCTTTGCTTAGCTTTCTAGCTAGCTAGCTAGCTTTCTCTATTACTCTACTTGTCTCATTAGATTGTCCTGCCTTTTTTTCTATAGCTTTCAGCCTCATCCTTTGGACTTGGATCCTCTGTTGAATCGGTTCTATCCGTTGATTTATGGGTTCACCCGTTGTTCTTCCTTCAGTCCGAAAAGCCAAGCCACTGATGCTACTGTTGCTAAATCAGCCAATGGAGTGCAACGTTACCGGGTCATTCTTTAACTTCGGCAACCAGCAAAGAAAGAACGTTCTAAGCAGCAGTAAGGCTCATAGCAAGCAAGAGCAAAGAGCTAACAAGACCTAGCTAAAGGCATTCCTACTAAGACTTGGTAAAATAAAGAAAAATATCAAAACTAAGACGCTAAGCAGAATCTAGAAGCCGAAGGAGATCTCGGCTTTGCTTCTCCCAGTCTAGAAGAGCTCGAAGAGAGTCCTGGATGGCTTTCTGATTCCTCTCTTCATCCAATCCTTATTCTACCTTTGTTAGCTCGGAGCTTCTCTCTTGGCTAGAAATCGTAAGGGCCTTGAGAGCATTGTCAGGGTCATCAGCCTGAAGACGGACGGGCAATCTCAGAGGATAGTTCAGACAGCCTCAGGGAAAGAGAGGCGTGATCCCGCTCCAAAGCCTGCAGATGAAAAATCCTCTTGTCCAGTTCCTCGTATTGAGAAAGATCTGCAGAAAGGGCTTCCTTCAGCTGGCCTTGTCGGATCGCCAAACGAGACTCTTCCTCCAAAGTTGCTCGGGATCGATGGCCATAATCTCTTCTTGAAAAATCCGTATGGAGCTTCAGAAATCGAGGAAGCAAGTAGCGAATCCCTTTTCTTGCTGGGAGAGGGCTGAAAGTTGGCAAAATAGAGAAGGGAAGTGAGCAATAAGAAAGCAGTCTCTGATCGCTACGCTAGAAAGAAGTTCTTGCTGGTTCAGTAGGGAAAGAGAGAAAGTCTGACCTCGCGGGGACAGGGACAGGGACTGCAACCTTTAAGACATCAACTGCAGGCCAGGCTCGGTCTAATACGCTATTCCGTTCTAAGTCTTCCATCCGGCCGGAAAAATAGTGAAGCTGGTCATTACTCTCCTGACGTCGAGCGTTTTCAAACCTACTGTAAAGCTCAAGCCTATTTCAGTGCTCTGCTCAAGCCTATAGCTGCGTTAAGTGACTCGACCTTGAGTTCATATGGGATTATCTCAAATTGATCCAAGGAATTGGAACTTATGCATTTCTCTTTCTTAGAGGCGATTCTTCCTTAATACCTGTAGCTTGCTACAAGTAAACTTACCTAAGCCCAAGCACTAGGCTAATTCAATCGAATGAATGAAGTTCGGAAATAGTCTCCCCTCTCGCTGCTGTCGCTCCTGCTCCTGATCTCCATATAGTAAATAGAGAATGGAATGAAATTGCTTGTTAGAAGCTTTGGAACGGAGGAAGCTCTCCCTTTCTTATTCTTATTCTTAGTTCTTCTTCTCCTTCCTGTCTTCCCGTCACTGAACTCTTCCCTGGGATTGGCTTTGGGCCTTTCCTGCCCTTGCGCGTTAGGACGCTATTGACTTTGATTGCAGGGCCCTAGACTAACAAGGCGATAATAAGAGTTACTTTCTCTTCTCTCAGTCTCAGTTCCTCTCTTCCCCTACCTATCGTTCAAGCTACTCCGTACCCTCACCTTACCAGTCGAGATACTGCGTAGCCTTGTACGCATTGGAGGGGGCATATAGATGCCAAACCTTGTTCGTGATAGACGCGTCTGTCCTGGGTTGGCTGGACGAGGCGTTGGGAGAGCTGGATTGGCGGTTTGATCTGGGTGGAGCAGCTTTTTTGCCTTTGGTCATGTTTGACTTTTGGCTTTGAGGGGCCCTAGGCGAGGCTTTTGAAGTCCCAGAATAACATAGCTAATCTGTCTGACGCCTCTTGAGTCTGCTTGTTGTCCCCTCTCCTAGAGTGTTAAGTGAGTTCTCCGAGGAGGCTAGGACGTCAAACCTAGACCCCGTAATTTCACTAGGTGGGTTACTGTCATTGGTCAGCTTTTTTGTAGCCCTGTCAGATCTCCATGCTCGCCTTTGGACCTGCATCCAAGGGCCGTACCTCTCTCCCTCGGCGATATTCCCGGCAGCTTGAGGTTGGGCAGTCTCCGGCGGCAACTCGGCTTTCTTCTCAGGGCAGTTGTCCTCAAGGTGTCCATATCTCCCACAGTGGTAACAGATAGTAGGGAGCCCCTCATATTCAACCCTCAAGGCATGATCATCGACTTTGATTTTTGAAACTAGCGGTTTAGAGAGATCAATAATGACCGCTAGACGAGCAAATCGGCCTCTATCTCCAGTTTCCGTGTTGTAATCAATCCTAATAACCTCGCCAAGAACCTGTGCAATTGCCCTCAAGACGCGATTATGATAATAACGGTAGGGCAGTCCCGGAAGTCTGACCCACGCAAAGACTTTCTGGATCGTTAGATTGAGCGGCGAGAAGGAAGGTTGCCAGGGTTGCACCGTTAAATAGTGACCAAAGATTACCCATGGTCCTCCAAGCAGAGCATTCTGATAGTCTTGGTCATTCTGGAACTTTACAATGAAACAGTCACCTTCAAGATCGGCTAGTTGAAGAGGTCCAGTCGGCTTCCAGAGGTTCATGATTTTGTCATGAAGCCTTCGATAACCGAAGGATCTTCCAAGCAGCTTTACAACAACAGCAAGTCTCATGCTTTGATTGAGCAAGTCGTGTATGCGAGAGGAGAACTGGATAGAGGGCATTACTTCGTCCTGCACCACAACAACGTCTTTGTCTGTCACAACTACCTCCTCCGTGAGCATGGAGTTTTGAGAGTCTTTGTTCAGTAGTTTATCTTTGAAGGAAATCTTGGTGGGAGATATCGATTCAACCTCAGGAGGTTGAGCCTGCACCATATCTATGTTATCCGTTCCTTGTTCGCTGATCATTTCAGAGCCATTATCCACTTGTTCCTCCTCCATTTCAACAACGGGAGGGGGATCTTCTTCCTCAGTTCTTATCTTCACCTTCTTCGTGGATCGATTGTTCTCAGGATGTGGCGGAGGTTCTTCTTTCTCACAAAGCTCAACGTCGACGGTGCCGGGGACGCCGGATCACTTTTCGCACTGTTCGACGGTGCCGGGGACGCCGTCGGAGCTGGCGTCGGTTTCGTTTGTTTCTGGTTCTCAATCACCGTGGTCTTTGGTGGACTTTCATCTTTCATGTTCTCCTTCATAACTGAGTGAGGGCATACTTCTTTCCGATGCCCGTACCGGCCACACGAGAAAGAGATCATTCCGAGGCCTTAGCCTTAGGTCAATCAGTTACTTGCTTCTTTTCCTATTGGTAACATCACTCGCTCTAAGGACGAGGGAAGAAAGTTTGATTTATATCAATCTCCATAGCGTAGAATGGAATGATTACTGAACTGTCCTACAGCTAAAGCCTATTCCGTTATTGGGGAAGTTTCCCCGAGAACTACATACCCTCTCCGTAGGGGAGAAATAAGAATCAGTAATCACTGAACTAGAGCTATCGTAGTGAAGTTTGATTTATCCTCCCCTCCTCTCGCTTTTCCATCAGTGCCGTATTTCTATTTTGAACTGAACTCTCCTCCTCTAATTTCATTCCTTCTTTCTTTAGTGCTCTAATTGCATTCTTTCTTTATTCTCTTATCTCATTCCTGTGCTTTCAGAGTGAAGTGACTGTAGGGGGAAGTCACGAACGTCACTAAGACTAATCATTTCTGAGTTCGAGTTCAGGGACAGAGTGGGACTAAGCCCCGCAGGGTACCCACCGGAGCGAAGTGACTCATCCAAATGGGGCACGAGCGCAGGTAACCCCTGATTTTGGCTTGAAGGCATCTTTTTGATTGCTGGGAAAGGATTGAGAGCGGCCTGATAGACTTGAATGGAAAGCTAAAGCGCAACCATCGAACTCTGTAAAGAAAGAAATCCTATTGATTGAGTGAAGTGACTGTAGGGGGAAGGCACAAACGATAGTAAGTCAGTAGCTAGTCAGTCTCAGTCTTAGTAGTCACTACTGACTAAGGAAAGAAGGAGAAGACTGTCTTCCATTCTGTGCTTTCAGAGTGAACTGAGCCATTCCTATTCGCTATCGTAATTCAGTTATCTTTATCTCCTGCTCCTCGTTCCTGCGCGATCAGGTTAGCCTTAATTGACTGAAAGCAGTTAAGGTATGAAAGAACTTGCTTGCAAGGTATGAAATAGCTTGCCTCTTTTTTTTGAATAGCAGAAGGAAAGACGTTCCTACATCAGAGGTTCAATACTGGATGATCCAAGTCCCTCCCTATCCTGGTTAACTAAAGCATTAGACCCATTCGGCCTTAGATACTGAGTTCCCAAGCTAAGACTCTGCGCTCTTCTCGCCAGCCAATCAGCGCATCGGATGGCCTCCCTGCCCGTGTGTTGGAGTCGTACCGTCCAGTCCCTCTCGAGCGGATTCCTAATGTCCTTTACAAGCCATGCATAAGGATGATCCTTCTCACACCATCTAGTTATAAGGCTTAAAGCCTCTATAGAGTCACTACACAGCAAAACTCTCCTAAAGCCCTCAGACCAGCACATTTCGTTTAAAGATGCCCCATAGTTCAGCAATGGTGCTAGGGTAATAAGCCAAATTGCACGTGAAGCCAATCAGCCACCTTCCATCATGATTCCTTGCCACCCCGCCACACGCCGCCTTCGTATAATCCAAGCAAGACCCATCGACGTCGAGTCTTACTTGATCTTGTTTAGGTGGTGTCCAGCTGTGTTGCAAGTCTTGTTCCTGTATAGATATCACCCATCTCTCGTTCTTCAGATTATCCTCCTCGCTCAACCGATGTAAGCATGCTCTATATATATCTTCCTCTGTTTTATTCACTCCCTCCATAGCTCTTGAACATCTAGAAGTCCACAGTGCCCAACATATATGAGCAAAGATCTTAGTCCACGGGTACTTTTTTAGCTGAACCATTCCATTCTCCTTCTGTAAGTTCCATACCAGCCTTAAAGCAAATGAAGGGGAAGGGAGTTAAACTTTTGCATGTGTGACCGATCTACTACCCGACTCCATACATTCTTCGATCTTTCACAGTCCCTCAGTAGGTGAATAATTCTTTCCTCTGAGCCACATTCGATGGCGCACTCGTTGGAAGTGCTAAATCCTCTTCTAGCCCTCAAAGAGTTTGTGAGCAGCCTTTCTTGAGCCAAGATCCACAGGAAAAAACGAACCTTTTCAGGGGCCTTCCAGATCCTTTTCCGGATGCCATTCTCTTGACCACTGTTGGTGTCCCGGATAAAGCAGTTGGCCGATCTTAGAGTGAACCATCCGTCCGATGATATTCTCCAACAGAACTTATCCATCCCAGCTCTAGGATGTGGTGCTTTCACAGCTAGGATTGCCTTAATTACATCATCATTAAACCACTGTTGCAGTAGTGGAACGTTCCACCCTTCAGACCTCGAAGCCCATTCCTCCACTTTTGCATAAGAGTTAATGGGTGCAGCATCCCCAGTTTAATATAACTGAATAAAAGATTGGGTAGTGGTGTCCACAAATCAAAGCAAGCAGAGGTCTTGCTGCCATCTCCAATCACCTTCCCAAGCCCTTCTCGAAACTTGTTCCACACCTTCGTGATGCTACGCCAAGTATGGGACATGCTCTTTCGTGGTCTAACATCAGGTAATGCCTCCTCTCCGCATTTCTATTTGCTTTTTAGTACTTTAATCCAAAGTGCATCCCTTCCAGAAAGCAAGTCCCAGCATAATCTCATGATACAAGCTTTGTTCTGATCTTTAAGATCTTGAATTCCCAAACCACCGTCCTCTTTCGCCTTGAGAACTTCCTCCCATGCCACCAGATGAATCTTTCTGCCTTCTTCCGTGGAGCCCCATAGAAAGCCCCTACTGAGCTTCTCAATTTCACAGAGGACATTATTTGGAATCAAGAATGTTTGCATGAAGTATGATGGCATAGCTGATAGTACTGCCTTAATAAGCACGGTTCTTCCTGCCATATTTAGCATCTTACTTTTCCAAGATGACATCCTCTTTCTTGTTTTCTCCAACAGAGAATCAAAAGTCATCTTTGTGATTCGTTTGTGGATCAAGGGGATACCGAGAGATTTCCCTAGGTCTCCTGTGAGCTTCACCCCAAGGATCTTGCTTAAGTCCATGACCCTGCTTCCATGAAGATTTCGAGAGCAGTGCATTCTGGTTTTGGAGAGGCTGATGCTTTGTCCTGATGCAGCACAGAACTCTGAAAGACATTTCTTCACTACCATCACCTGTTCAACTCGAAGCTTCTGCAAAAATGAAGAAGTCATCAGCAAAAAGAGATGTGTAAGTGGGGGTCCCTGCCTAGAGAGCCTGATTGGCCTCCATTCTTTCTTCTCCTGTTCCCACCGTATGCAGTGACCAAGTCTTTCCATGCACAAGACGCAAATCTAGGGTGAAAGCGCCTTGACGGATTCCTCGTGTGGCTTTGAATGGTTGGGATATATCCCCGTTCCATAAGACCCGCATTTTGGCACTAGTGATACAAGTCAGAATTATGTGAATGAAATCTGAGTTTAGACCCAGGTGCCGGAGTGTATCCTTTAGAAAGCCCCAGTCAAGCTTATCATACGCTTTCTCTAGATCAACTTTAAGAGCCATGATGCCTTTACCTCCTTTCTTGCATCTCATCTCGACTGAATAATCTCTTGGGCGATAATGATATTGTCACTACTATGTCTCCCTGGGATGAAACTGCTCTGATAGGGTCCAATGACTTTATGGAGGTAGTTCTTCAAAGGGTTTGCAATGACTTTTGTGACCACCTTGAAGCTCACATTGCAAAGGGCAATAGGTCTAAACTCCTTCAAGCAGGTTGGATTATCAACTTTGGGAATTAGCACCAGATGAGTATCATTAATGGCTTCCAGCGAGACTGGGTTTGCAAAAGCGTCTTTCACAAATTTACATATAGATGGGCCAATCGTACCACAATGGTTCTGCAGTAGACTGGCATTTCTCCCGTCCGGCCCTGGGGCTTTGAAGGCCCCCATATCATAAACGGCTTGCTTAATCTCAATATCGGTTACTGGCCCCTGTATGTGCTGTAATTCCTCCTTAGTCTGTCTAGGGAAGAAGTTAGGTACATTGAGACACTCCCTAACACTTGCATCCCGGCTGAATAACTTTTGGTAGAAATCAGTGGCCATCATCTTCAACTCATTTTGATCAAAAATCCATTCGACAAGCTCGTTCTGTAGCCCCTCTATTTCGCTTTCTCCTTATTACAGTTGAGGCATGGAAGAACTTGGTATTTCTATCCCCCCATTTCAACCATTTGCATCTGGACTTCTGGTACCACAATAGCTCCTCTTGTTTCAGCAACTTGTGATAATCCATGTATCGGCTAGTTGTTTTCTAAATCTTTGATGTATCCGCTTTGTTCTGATTGGAGGCACATTTCCAACTCTTCGATTCGCCCACCCTTTCTTTTTTCTGTAGAGTCACTCATAAGGCTAGCACGTAGTTACTCGACCGATAGGGAGAGGATTGATTCTCTCTACAGCTTGGACCTCCGATACTGCTTGTGCGCTTACGCGCTAACTGAATGAATGATTATTCTGATTTTCTGATTCACTGTCCGTAGGGCAACTAATGAAATAAGATAGCTTCTGTTCGTGACCAAAAGCAATATCTTCAGACTTGAACCTAGGCTTTGCTTTCCCAGACCTTAGTCTTTCCCGCTCCTCTCTCCTTTCAGTCGAGCTCATAAGTCAGTTCAGGAAGAAAACCGTTGAAAAGCGGGGGAATAATATTACTAACTAAGCGAAAGCTTTGGAATAGCAAGCGTAAGCGCTTCCCTTTTCTTGCTCGTTAGCGCAGGAGCGAAGCGAGAGGTTAGAATATGCTCGACCGTAAGGGAGAGGAGGGATGCTTTCCTAAGGCTAAGGCCGAATTCCGATTCCCGCGCTTAGCTTTCTTATCCTTGCTAGCTAGAAATGATCTCTTACAACTAGCATTGCGATTCACGCATCTCGAAAAACCGTGCCTGAGATAGAATAGTCTTTAGGTTATTAGCCGGGAAATTTCAATTGGCTTACTAGGCATAGCAATAGCCCAATCATGCTTATCCGGGAATCTTTCTCTTTCTTTCCTTCTCCTGGGCGTATTGTATTGATATTCACTCCTGTGACAAAGTACATTTCTTTCTACACGGGATGATTCAATCGATTCCTAAGACCTTCAAGAAAGCCCTTCAAGAACATCATCTTCCCTGTCTTCAAGACAGGTGACCAATAAGAAAGAAGCAAGCAATTGAAAACCATAGCATAGCGAGAGGATTGACCAGCTTTTGAAGTTGACTTAGCAAGCATAAGCTTTAGGGTTTACTTAGTGTGAAACTAAGGTACGGAGTCGCTAACGGGATAGGAACGGAGAAGTGAGAGGGCACCGTCTTGTGCAAGGCAACTACCGTTGCGCCTTCTATCATCAACTATCCGGTGGACTTGGTAAAAAAGGGGCAGCAGCGGTCGAACTCACATTCTGGTCCGAGAACTGATGCGAGCAATTGAATTGAAAACAAATTACATAGATAGAGAACATCTTCTAGAAGAGAAAATCATCTACTCTTGACAGTTTATCGATTGAGAAATCGGCGGGCCCGTAGAACTCTCCAATCGTGCACCGAAATGGGGCCGGCGAGTCGGTAACCTGAGATCGGCTAAGATCGAATTGAACTGTCTTTGATTGAGACGGAAAAGAGAGATATAGAAAGAGTTCCGTGATTTAAGATTGAATTGTAGTCTGTCTTAGTAGTCAAGAAATTGCGTTACTGAACAAGTCTCTTTCTACCCTCTGTTTGCTTCTTCCGACCTCTCTGCTTTCGATGCCGACACCTCGAAGTATAGGAGAGACCGGTGACCTGGAAAAGCTGCTACCTACTTTTGAAGGTAGTTTTCCATTTCAGTTCCGATGGATGGAGAATAGGGAGTGGGTCTTGATTCGCACGGATGCCTTATTCCCGGATCGAAAGGGCAACGCCCTATTTCCAGAGAATGCGGGAGAAGCGATCTGGCATCAATCAAAGAATGAAGCTGCATCCCGCGAGGTGACAGACTAGAGGACTACCGGCATAAGAAGAGCGAGGGCATAGGTAGAACCTGGGGCTCTTGAGTCTGTCTTTGTCAAAGTCCCCTTCGTCTCTCATATCTAAAGAGAAAAGGAGACCTAAGACCTACTCAATGCGGCGGGAACGGATATAGATCAAGTTCTTCTTACTGAGAAAACTGCCTTTAACGATTCATCATACGAATATTCTTTAAGCTTTCTTGCTTGCCTTCTCTTAGGCCTGCTTCAAGTCCAATAAGAAGTAATGATTAGGGTGGCTAAGTTCAATTTGTGTGGCAGTATTTTAAGTTTATACTTTCTGTCTTTCGTAATCCTTAGTCAAGTCTATCCAATCTATCCAAAGATAGTGGGTAATGCTTCCCTCAGGGGCTAACCTCTCTTCTCAATTTATATATATATATATAAATTGAAAATGAAAGGCAAGCAGGAATAAAAACCTGATGTCGATTTCCCTGTGTCCGGGCACCCAGCGTAATCGGAGTCCGAATATCCGACGATCTCCAGTATATCGGATCGCCGTTATGTGATCATTTAGTCTCTGGTCCCCTGAAGATACCTCATGACTTTGAAGGCTTCCAATGCTCCATGCCTGGGTTACTTTGGTATCTACCTAGTAAACCCACAGCATAGGCAATGTCCGGCCGTGTACACGTCTGGGCGTACATCAAGCTTCCAACAGCAGAAGCATATGGAATGCCCTTCATCTGATCTTTCTCTATATCGCTCCTCGGGCACTGTGAAGCACTGACAAAGTCAACCTTCTTTACAGGTGCCCTACTGGGGTTGCTGTGCTTTATACCATACCTCTCTAATACTTTTGGGATTTAGGCCTTCTGAGATAGTCCGAGGATACCTCTGGAAATTGATTTGTGAATATCAATGCCAATGACATATGAGGCTCACCCATATCCTTCATCTCAAAACTCCTTATGAGGAATGTCTTCGTATCGTGCAACATGCTAGCAAGCAGTATGTCGTCAACATATAGGACTAGAAAGAGAAACTTGCTCCCACTGACCTTTAGGTATATACACTGATCAACACAGTTTTCCTTAAACCCAAAGGTCATTCTCACCTCATGGAATTTGAGGTACCACTGACGGGAAGCTTGTTTGAGTCCGTATATCGACTTCCTTAACCAGCACACTAAATGCTCGCTGTCCTCCTGCGAGAAGATTCCAAGCTTTAAGGGCTGCCTTGACAGCTTTTAGCTTCTGAGTGATAAAGCTCACAGACGCCAAACCAAACGCTGTTTCAAAAGCATCCGAATTAGCATCAGTAGACGCAGAAAGAGATCCTATCCCCTACGCCCTTTGCTATCGCTTGAAGCTTCCTATCGCCTGCTATCGACAGCCTGGAATGAAAGGGGGGGCACCTACTAGCCTACCAGAAATGCTGGACCAAAGTCCACTACCAAGAATGGATCCTGCTGAAGCCATCTCCGACTTCGATTTCTTTTTAGCTTTCAAAATCAAGTTTTTGGCATAAGGACTACTTATACTTATATAGAATGGAAGTGTAATTCCATCTTAAGAAAAGATTTTAGCAATCAATCCAGGCCAGGTATTTAGTCACTGGTCTGATAGGGCCAGGCACTTCAAGAAATTGAATTTATTTTTCAAGTTGTGGTAAGTTAAATCTCACTATTGATTCTAAGCGAAAAATGACCCTCATCCGATACTAAAGCTGAAGGAAGCGGCTCGAATAGAGCAGCAGATCGAAGAGCAGAAAGAAATTATAACCTTTATACACTTACACTCAAGTTCGCCTTCGATACTCCAAGCCTTGACCACCCTTACCCACAAAATGACTTCCTGAGTCTTGCGCACGGGGAGGAGGTATAGATGTTAGAGTCTGACTTCGAATACCCTTGAAAAGGACCTGTTATCTATCTTTCAAAGAAAAGAAGCTCGACCATGAAAAGGAGTGGAAACCCTAGCAAGAAGGATGACTCTCGAAGGCTTGGCCCGTATTACATTAGTAGGACTACGGCTGGCTCTTTCTCCTCAATCGGGGGGAATGCCATTCTTAACATCTTTCGCAACCTTTCTTTCACAGGTGGAAGAATTATAGACCATATAACCTTGCCAACTAAAGCGGCCTACTCTATCGCAGTAAGGGCTTAAGCGATCGAAGTGACCTAACCTGGTTCCATCTATAAGGACCCTCTTCTGTCTATCTACGTAATTAAGTGCCATCCCGCTTCTGCCAGAATCGAAGCCAATACGTGGACGCTTAAATGATTTGGTTCACGTCTTTCAATGCCTTAAGTTAGTTCTTCCCCGAGTGACTGAATTCCATAGTTCATTCCTAAACCGGAAAGATCGTCCCAAACTAAAAGAGAGTCTACCAAACAAGGATCTTCCCAGCCTTCCACCAAAGCCACAACACTTCCTGTATCACCATCTCCGCTCACAGAGGGATAAGCGGACTAGCCGGCTGAAAGGCAAAGAGAAGAACTCCCTACTCAATTACAACTAACTAACCGCCTGGAAGGAATCGCTTTCCATGTTGGAATCCATCTAATACCCTGGTTAAGAGGTATAGAGGTCAACGATGGAAGGTACCTAGGAAGCAGAACTCGCCAAGAGTCTGAGATCTGATTGAACAATTGTAAGATTTTCATCATATCAAATGCTCTTTCAGTCTGCAGAAACTTGGGAGGGGTCACAATAGAATCAAGTATTCTCACACTTAATCGCTTTGCCAACGGTATGACCCGTCACAAAGTGAAGAAGGAGAGATATAACTGAACTAATGTGTCCGCCTTATCATCCTTCCTCATTATCACCTTACGGTGAAATGAAGGAATGATCCTAGGTAGACCATTCCGACTGAGGGAGACGAAAACAGGTAGTCTCTCATGCTCGTAAAGCGGCCCGGCGTAAACCTGTTGAAGGCAAACGCCACACTGCTTTAAATAAAGTGCAGTAGATAAAGGACCGGACTTACGGTATAATTGACGTACCTGTTTCGCAAACAAGTGCGCAGCTATACAGTTCTCCTTTGAAAGGCCATCAGTGACCTTTCAGAAAGATTCTAATAAGTGGATCAATCATCAATTCAATGAGATTCCGGGTTCATTCCACTGAAACTAGCTGGCAATATCTTAAGCTTAAGTGCTATTCCCTCTCAGCTTCAAAAGGGCTTCCCCGAGGAGAGGACAGGGCATCTCTATGGTTCCAATCTGGTATCGCAGAGTTCGTCGATCTTCTTCTGACTAGTGCCGTGCTGTCAAACATCAATATAATACAATATCGGGAATCTCTTTTACCTTCAATGTGTCTAGGGTAGGGACCTATCTTCTTCGTAGTGGGCCCTTCTCTCTCTTAGTATGAGCCCCGGAACTGCTTGTTATACATGCCGCCTGCTGTCTTTCCCGGCGCTTCTGATTTCGATCATTCTTAACCTCACACCTCCTCAAGGATAGACTTTTTTCCCTCAGAAATGATAGATGGCAGAGGACGGGGAAAACGGATACCAGCTTTTATTTGGTGTGCTTTCTTCCCTTGGTTTTGCCATTTCCCTGTCTAATTGACATGGGCGATTGATTGTCTTTATGGATGATGGCTAAGCAAAGCAGTCTGTCAGAGCTGTCAGCTGAAGGGAACTCGTCCCCGACAATAGGCTACCACTTCCTTTATTGCTTGATCGGTTGTTGAAGACAGATAATACAATCCAAACAGCTTTTGGGACGCGAAGGAACGTAGTGCTCGACCAAAGGGAGAGGGTTGACTCGAGCTGCACTACACCGGTGATACTCATGTTCTCCCGAAGACCCACTCAATGCGGCTATCAGTGACTTTCGCTCTTGGGACTGCCTCTGACTCGTCCCCCCCGAACCCTAACCTCAATCAGTGAAGCTGGGCCCTCTCCTCTCCGTCTAGTAGAGTGGCATTTTGCTCCTGGTCTCTCGTTTGTGGTAACCGCTTTCCCTGATGCTATGGGATCTTTCAAACTCCCTCCCTATGGACCAAGTAAAGTGATTGGATAATCGATAAATCTCGTACCTTTTTGCTTAATAGGGGTAGCCCCTTCCCTTCATCTGGTCCACATATGGCTCATCTCCTTCTTGCCGAGCCACTATCGCACCTCTCCTTACCGTGAAGTAGCTCTCCCGATAAAGTTTCTGTAGCAAGAAAAGGGAATAGCGTTCTCAGTCCTCCCTCTGATAAAACTGGTAGAAAGAAATTACATTACATAGAATAGAACGAGTGAGGGTAACTAGAATTCTAGAATAGATAATCATCGCATCTAATCTTGACAGTTTCTATTTTCGATTCAAAAGCTGTAAGAAATTAGGCTTAGTCTAGGGCTGGTAACTGATCTAGTCCAATAGCGAGTTAAGAGATCAAGTAACTCTTAGTATCGTTCGTGCCCCATTAGTCCTATGGTGCACTTCACTCTCTTACAGGAATAGAAGAGAGTATGCTTTTAGTAAGCTAAGGTGAGTTAGGATGCTTTCTCTTTCGTCTTTTTGGCCGTAAATAGGTCGAACCCGCCGTGCCCTATGAGGTCTCTGATCTCGGTGAAGTGAAGCGCTCTTTGACAGGCAGCAGCGCGCGCCTACATAACCTAGCCAAGTCCGCAACTTCATCAATTCAACTTTCAAGTTATGAGGTGGGAAGGATTGGTATCAGACCTTACATGTAGTTCTCACGGCCCCTTTTGTTGCTCAGTTCCTTTAAAATGGGATGGTGTGAATAATCCCGCAAAAGTACATCTGAGGCGGGCCCTCCTTCGATTTCACCTTACGGCTCTAGTGACCCCCTATTACTATGATAATAAAGGAATCCTTAGAGCTAAGTACTAACTAAGCAAGTTAGCTATCTTCTCTTTACTTAGTTAGAAGCCCGCTTCCCTATTACAGGGAAACACAGAGGTATACGCAGCACCCAGTCTATTATATAATAAACCAGTGGGGGATCCCTAGCCCTGGGAAAGATGCATCGAATAAAGAACTTTTGCCCCATAATCATGACTTATTAAGCTCCTCCTTGAACCTTATTTACAACTAGCTTAAAAGTAATTATAGCACCTGCTAATATAATCCCAGAAAGATAAAGCGCTAGTTTGCTTTTTCTATCCCCACTTGCTGCAACGGCCGCCTCATCATTAGATGATTCTTCCCCCGCTATCTCTTGGAGTACTTGTGCTGCCGTATTCCCATCAACACTCGAGCCACCCATATTATTTAGATCACCGGGAGAATAATGCGGAATGATAAAATCTAATATTTCATTAGCTGTTATACCTAATTCATTAGCTGTTACACCCAGCTCATTAGTAGCTAAAAGAGCAGACCAGGTGTAAACCCCAATTAACAATGGAGGCAGATATTGTTTGAATATTACACCCATCATATGTAAATGGAACAGCTCCCCACGGCTCATTTGAGATAGAAAATAACGCCCAGCATGAGAATTAGGTTGATTTAATCCAAGCGGATTAAATTTATATATAGGAAGAGAAAGAGAGGAGCTAGAAGGATGCGAAAGAATGAGGTAGAAGGATGTAGTGTTCGATGAACAATATGAGATGAATTAACTTGAGGATTCCTAGATCTTGCCCTTAAAAGTAGTTGTCTAACTATGGATTCCTCCCTTTTAAGCACTTTAAGTGCTATTGAAGCAGGATCCGTAATAGGTGGCTCTTTCAAAACTACCACTTTCACGGCAGGAGTGGTAGGAGCAGCGGGAGGCAAGAGTTCCGCTATAATAGAATTTCTATCATGCACTCTTGGACTGCAACCCCCTATCTTGAGTGATGGGTAACTGCCAATAGATGAACGATTACAAGGACGATGTGGGATAAGTGAAAGCGAAGTTCCATATACAATTCCATGGGACGTAGGTGGGATTGAACCACTACGTACTACTCCAGGCCCCTTTTGGGGGATATCCATGGATGAGTGGTTATTAGATGAATACACTATAGATGATAAACGACCGAAAATAGAATGAACCATAATGATTCCCCAATTAAACAGCTCTCTTCACATATTATATCCTGAGTCCCTTCACCTGATCTACTCCCACAGTTCGCTAACGCTCACCTGATCGACTCTCACCCTCGCTGCCAAGAGCTTCCATCTTGTTGGGCAGAGAAGAGAGTAGGGTAGTGCTTGTTGCGAAAGCCTATAGCGTTAGTCTCGCGCAGGAGTTTGATTGCTGGTAGAGGAAAGACATTGATTAAACAGAAAGAAAGGTATTCTATTTCAGTTGGTATAACCGATGTGCGAAAGCGTATTTGCGACAATTCACAATAGTCATTCATATAAGAGACTCTATTTGGGTAGAATCTATATAAGACTAAGACATTGATTAAATAGGAACTAGTCATAAAGAAGCTATTAGATAGTCAAGATAGTAGTGCTACTAGTAGGCTAGTAAGCAAGATAGTTAGGACAGCTAGGCCTAAAGCCGGAAAGCCGAAATAAAAGCTAAGATGAGAACCATATGTTAGTCGTAAAGCGGGGGTCTTATCCTGTCTTACTCTGTACGAGTCCTTTCCTCGTCTAGCATGAATGGTGAAAAGCAAGTATGAAGCTAAAAGGAAGAAGAGAAGTCAGGTTGGCTCTTTGTTGCTTTATATTTAAAACAGGCGTCGACTTGCTTGATGCAGTATTATTATGTGTCTAAGCCTTCCAAACCTAACTCCTTATCTGTTTCCATCTCCCTAACGAGATCAGGTATACCCAGGATCATCGCGCCATTCCATCGAAAACTTATAAGAAGGCGGGCGGATGTAGTTGTTAAGATCTACCTTTCGGCATTTACTATGGCCAAGCTTATAAAGCTAGCCAAGCCAGTCTCGAAGGAGACCTGAACATATATACAGTCCCCTCCATCGGACCTTAGAAAGGTTGCGATGGCCTCAGTAGAGATACTTAATAAGGTGCCTCTATTGTTTAGGAAGTATATCCCTGAGATCTCCACTATTCCCCTTAAATCAGGGATTAGCTGGAGACCGACCTGGAAGGCCAAAGCTTCCAACATGAGACCCATACGGTTAAAGGATAACCCGAGGAAACGATATAAATCTTTCTTTCGGGCGTTCCCTTTCGAGGTTAATTCTTGGTTCTGTAAAGTCCAGGAAGACGCCAAGAAGTCCGCTGGATCCTTGTTTAGGATTCTGTGGTATCCGAGGATCAGGTATTGTTTTGACGAAAACAATGAAATGTTCAGTCAACATGACGCATCCCGCTTTGAGAGGGAGGTCATGAATAACAATCCTTTTCCTGAGTTTTCAAATGTAACTCCTTCCAAGGGAAGACTAGGTCGTTCGATTGAGGGAGGTGGCAAGAGAAGGATATTTGCCATAGGTAACTGGGTTCACCAAAGGCTGTTACGCCCCCTTCATAAGTGGTTGATGGATGTTCTCCGTCAATTACCTATGGATGGAACATTTAACCAAACAGCGCCTCTGAAGCGCCTAGTTGGCTCCCAAACGGTGTACTCCGTGGATCAAGTCGAGGCTAGTTCCATGTAAGTAAGGTATTCGGGTAAAGTGACCTTACGGGACATAGCTACACTTCAACACGAACCAGGGTTCAACCTAAGAGAGCTAGTCCTCACCCGACTTATAGACAAGATATTGAAGGCTGGCTATTCGTGACCGCAGGGCGATCAGCAGTCGGCCCCTCATTTCCGTTTGGAATACAGGAGGATTCCTATGGGATTTACGGGAGAAGAGGTGGCAGGGGGTGCCCACCCTCTTAGAGTTCAGTACCGTGGGAACGTGATTAGGAGTCACATTTAGTTAGATTGGGTAACTTTCTCTATATAAGCCACCCTTCCCATTTCGTCAGCCAACAAGAATCCCCCTTGGTCATCAGTAAACAAGGGAAGTAGCACTAAGCGACTAACAGCGGAGGAAAGACCCGCATAGAAGATAGGCGTATACCTCTGTACATAGCATCTGGTAAGGACGTTATGTACCACAACTATCATACTTCAATCATTCCCTAAGAGAAAGTCTCTCTTCTTTCTTTCTTCTAGGCGTAACTAACCCCCCTTGCTTGGTCAGGGAATCACGCGCTTCTTCTCTCCCTTTCTTGGCGACAGGTTCTAGTGTGGCTGGCAGTCATACGCTCCTTTCTCTAGTTAGTGGCGGCTGATTCTATTTCTAATGCTTCGTTCGGTTATGTCCTGTCCAGTCAATTCTAGTCGTTCGTTAATTGGATGAAGTCCTTCTCTCTTTCTTTTCCTTCAGCAACCGCTCATAACTAGCGGCTCTAGTGACCAGGTGAAACAGATCGGTGAATTCTTGCCCTTCAAACTTCTCTCTCATATTGAAGTTCAGACCTCTCAGAGCCAAACTAACACACTCCTTTTCGGTCAAGGAGGTCTGACATCTAGTCCTCAGCTTCCTAAACCCCGCGATGTACTTTTCGACCGACTCGCCTTGGAGCTGACTAAGTCTTGCCAAATCGGCCACTGTAATGTCAGGTTCTGTCTTATAGAATTGCTCATGGAACTTGCTTTCCAGATCGTACCAACTGTTAATAGAGTTTGGGGGTATGTTCATATACCAGGAGAAGGCCGATTTAGTAAGAGAGTTGGCAAAGAGCCTCAACTTGAGGTAGTCCTTGGACCTAGCTTCCCCGCACTGGACCGAGAACCGAGCTATATGCTCAATAGTCTACTTCTTCTCCTCACCAAAAAAGAGAACAAACTCAGGCACCTTATACCCCGAAACTGATGAACTCGGTCGATCCAATCAGGGTATGGTTTCCTAGACGTCGGCCTCATTAAGGGCCTGACGTCAATTCCAAGCTGCTGTAGCGCCTCGACCATGTAATTTCTTTCCAGATCCGATGGTGCCTGTGGAACTGTTGTGGCGGGGAATGTCCCTAGTTGTGATGCTTGCTGCTCTGGTTCCCTTTCGCCCGTCGACCGTCGTACACGTGATTGAGACTCCGCACCTTGCTCGCTTCCTTGTTGGCCGACAGGCATTCCTCCTACTTGACTCGGAAGCAAGTGCGTGTAAACATGCCCCCAGCCTGGGCATTTCCTATACTGGTAGCAGGATCGGCCACCTCTGCCCCAGCATTGCTCTAATTTGAGCTCTGAGCTGGAGCAGTCTTGCTTTGGCTCCCCTGACCGACCTCAGGCCTCCTGATCAAGTGCACATCCCCATACTGTAGGATGGGCATGAGTTGAGGGGAAAGCTCATTGAACTTGATACCTTTTTCTTTATCATGAGACTGAGGCCTCCCTTCCATCAAGCTTATTAACTTCTCATGGGCCTTTAGTTAGTGTTGACTCGACAATTGGCTTAAGACCCGTGACCGTCTCTACCATTGGGCTGAGAACAGTAGCCACCTCTTGTATCATCCTCAGCATCATATCGTGATTCTCTTTTCCCACTTGTTGCCTAATCATAGCCACCTCTTGGTTGGTAATTCTTGCAGGTGCCACAGCTGGAAGGGGGTTGGCTGGCGGAGCCACGACAGCGAGATTGGCCTCTGCGGCTATATGCGAAGATCCTTCAGCAGGAGGGTGTCTGTTCCCTTCCTTCTAGTCACTGCTAGTAGGATAACATCTATTAGTCCCTTCTCTTCCTTCTGGCTTGGGAATAGATTGGTAGGAGGTTTCATCTCTATTGTTCTTTTCCCTCCGGCTTTGAACTAGGAAGCTAAATATAGACTGCAGCTAAGACTTCTCCAGGCGCCTAGGAAAGCAATCAATCAGTTGAAAAAGGTGTGTTTTCCCGGGACTTATTGAATCGAAGCAGTCTCCTCGATAGCTAAAGTGAGACCTTCAGTGATTTGCATGCAACTAGATCCGTGTCCAAAAGCCCGACCCTTTTCTTCAAGCCTACTGGAAGCCATTCCCAAATGGCCTAGTACGAACCTCACTCTCCTCGGTCAAGTGGTTGACCCGTCTGTCCAATAAGTTGACTAAGTGAATGGGAATCCGATAGTTCTACCAGCCTGGGAAGAGTAGTCAAAGGCAATTCGCTAATATGGAGCTCTTTATATTATATATTATATCGGCTTTCTTTCTTACAAAGTGAAGTAAGCGACTCAGAAGGGTCAGGTGGTTTTATATCTCAGACTGCGCATTCAGACTGCGCATGGAGTCCAAGATTATGCTGTAAGGCATCGATTTCCTCTTGAATGGCCGGTTGCCGACACTTCTGGGATGCTGCTTCTGCAAAGGTATCAGGTTCTTTGACAGATACGATAGAAGAAAGAAAAAGACGATGACCTCTGAAAAAAGAATCATAAGAAACTAACCTCTGAATTGGAAATTTCAGACGAGAGGAGCTCTCAAACCTCTCCTTTCAGTCGAGCTGCTCCGCTCCTCAAGAGGTGAGCAGTGTTAATATATCTATCATTTATATATGATAGATATATATAATCCCCAGATCCATCATTCATTCATTCCCTCACTCACGTTTTCTTAAGGTATCAGAGCGGGTGCTCCTCTAGGGTTGTTTTCTAACCCCTGCTTCATTCTCCATCCTTGTTGCAAGGAACCTCAGGTCTCTCGAGCCTCCTCTATCATCATCCTCCTGCGGATCTTCGCTTTCTGCGGGGGTCAGGGGGCGGCAGCCGGCAATCTATAATGTTCGTCGATTCAGTGCAGAGGGAGGAGTCCTTTCTTTTCTAGTGTTCGTCGCAGACCTCCATCAGAGAGGCTTTCCATTCAGAAATATAAACTTTCATCGCAAGTCCTCCCCGTCGATCATCTCTGCTCTTCCAGGAAGCTTGTAGCAGGCCGTGGAGCATTCTCTGAGCTTCAGAGAATCTATCGCAGATCGTGGAGTTTTTTTCGTTCCTCAGAGGTTTTATCGTCCGACGCAAGAAACGTCAGAGTGGCTCTTTTCTTTCGCAGGATTCTCAGAGATCTGCGTCGTCTCCTCTCTATCATTTCCTCCACTTTTATTGATTCTTTCTTTTTTATGATCTGCGAAACCTCTACTATACAAGAGAACAGACCTGCGTTGACGTCAATCCATCCTTTGATCTTAACGTCAGGACCCTCTCTGCCTCATGTCTCAACGTTAGAACAGATCTTGTCTAACGTCAGATCCATTTGCTTCATCCTTTTTATTTTTCAATAGGCTATGAAGAATATCCCAAACCTGGTGACTATCAAACTAGACGGCACCCATTTCATTCTCTGGGAGCTCCAGCTTCCTCTGGTTCGCAGTCAACAACTGCTTGGCTTTATTGATGGAACCACTGCTGCTCCAGAAAAGTAGATAGAGTGCTCCGGCTTCGATTTCTCGTCAAAAGTAGGCCGATGGATCTGTCAAGGTTTCAAAGCCAAATCCTGCATATGAAGAGTGGCTCCCGCAAAGATCAGCTGCTGGTCAGTTTGATAAACTCCACCTCCCTTTACATCTGCGTGAGAATCCTCAAGCCCAAGAAATTCTGGCTCAGGTAATAGATCTGACTCATGCACATCAGATCTGGAATGCCCTTCATGAGAACTTCGCTCAACAATCCCAAGCTCGAGAAATGCAGCTGCGATTGGCTTCTCTCCTACTTCCTGGATTCCTAAGCCCTTGCTTTCACCTCCAAAAATCGATTCTGAAATAGCAGTCCCTCCATCCGGAGTTGTGGAATTTCAACAGATTTTCAGGATAACTGTGAGCCTTCAAATCAGATCTATTCGGCTTTCGCAGGTAGGCAGCTTTCCAGCCTATCTCTATATGTTCATTTTGATTCAACTCATGCTAATTTCGAATATCGGGAAGATTCCCCACGGATAATGCTCCAATTTGAACTCTCAACAGCCCTTCCAAATTCCAGACAGATGCAAGCAGAAAATGATCAAACATCGCAAGAAGTGTGGCTCCTGACATCACGGAAAAGACAAAGCAGGAATAGCTTCAACGGCGAAATGAAAAAGGGGGAATCAAAGGTAAAGGTTAAGAAGTAGAGGCCTTGCATCTCTCCCTCTCGCCCGGCTCATTCTCAATCACGATAGTGGCCTCTTAGAACTTTAGGGCTTTGAATGGGCGAGCTTTGCAAAGGGCTGTCTCGGACTTCATTAAATCCAAAAAAAAGTATATATTATTTTTATCCAGGAAACAAAAGTCAAAGAAGACGTAATCCATCTGTAAAAATTTCTAAAAAGATGCTGGCAGCTGCTATCTTCCTTCGAAAAGTGCAGCTGGTGGCTCTTGGATGAATTGAAACAAATCCAAAAATATGGCTGTCCCAACTCTCACATTGGAACCTAGACCATCACTATAGAATACACGTCCCTAGACTACAACTTGGAATGGATGGCTACATAAGTCTATGCTCCCAGCATCAGTTTCTCACAAGCAAGACCTATAGAATGAGCTCTGATTCATCCATACTGTTTCCAACCTACCTTGGTGCATTAGTGGAAACTCAAATGAATGCCTTATGCAATCAAATATGAAAGGGGTTCTTACTGGCCGAAAATCAGAGAAGAGGTATTGAAGATTTCGCGGATCACGTTGCTGATTGTGATTTGGTTGACCTCCCACTCTATGGCCTTTCTTTCACTTGGTCTAACATGAGAAAAGGGAAGGAAATGGAAATCCGATGCAGACTGGATCTTTTCCTAATTTACTCGGATTGGGGAAGACCATCTGCAGGACCACTATTCAAAAAGCGGGGACCACATTCGCTTCCGATCATGACCTCATTCTTCTTTTTTCGAACAACTTCCCGCCACGGTACCGTTCTCTTTCGAACTGATGTGGTTATCCCTATCGAAATCTAGAACTAAAAGTTGTGGGGCAAAACAATGCAACATTCTATTGACTTGAAATAATATATTTCTATATTATTAGTACATCCTCAAAAGAGGAAAAGCCTAAGATTCCCTAACCTTAATAATGAAAGAAGGGCTAAAGTAATACCCTTAAGAGAAATTGAATTTCTATTGTGATTTTTTTAGTTAATTATACTGAAGAATCAAAGAATCACTTCTACATCTTACCCTGATAACTGGAGAATGGATATCGATCATTTCCTGTTTGCGAGTGAGAAGAAAAAGGATGGCCTTCCCCCAATCCCTTCGTGAAGAGATCGGCAATGGATCTCCACTTCTAACTTCTAATGGTTGTGTTCTGAGATGATTCCGGCAATCACCTTTTCCCCGAGAAAATGCCCTAAGTGAGTAAGGCGACTTCTACATGCTTTGTTCTCTCGTAGAAGACCTACTTGGAGGCTATGTGGATAGCATTCTGATTCTCACAGAACATGTCCATGGGGTTCTGTGACCGAAATCCCAATTTCAGTCCAGAAGAGATCCAACTCATACAAGTTCACTAGTTGTTGATGCCATTGCACAATACTCGGCTTCAGCATTGGATCTAGACCTTATTCTTGCAAAAGAAAGGGCCTGCTTTTTGCTTTTCAAGGGACAAAATTCTCCTATGGTGGATTTTCTATCAGAGGGAAAGCCTGCATTAATACCTTCCTTCAGCTTTTTGAGGTAGGGGCGGAGTCTCAACTACCACACTACTACTATATCACTAGCACTCCACGAGTGGATTAGTTTACTAACTAGACTTAGACTCTCTTTGTTGATATCAATCACTTATTATATAAGAAATCCAGTAACAAAAAGAATAAGAGAAGCAAGGGCTGACGAGATAGATAGGGGCGCAAACGCGTCAAAGCCCTTTCGCTAACGCGCAGCCCTTTTCTTGCTGGGAAGAAGCGGGGTAGAGGAATGGTCAACTCATCAGGCTCATGACCTGAAGATTGCAGGTTCGAATCCTGTCCCCGCCTAATCATCTGAGGCCGTAGTCAGCCTCAATCTTTCTGATTCGGAAGTAAGTCAGTGCATCTTTTTTTCTCCCATGCATCCCTTCTGTTGGTCAACAACCAACCACCAATCGAAAGTCTCTCTCTTTGTTGGGGAGAGCGGAGCACTAAAATAAAAAAGCGGGTCTATGAGGGATTTTATACTTACCGTCTTGCGAGAACATCCTATTTTTGCCTATTCTTTGTTGTTTTCTGTTAGTCTTTTTTTGGGTTCTCTCATATATGCCGTCCATAGTGTAGTAAGTGGAATTAAGAGGGAGTATGTTGTTCATTCCCTTGGTTTTCATGAACGCTCCTCTAAGGAGGTTTTTGAGTTCAATAAGAGGTGTATTGAGAGATATATGAATGAACCCCATAAGTACCCATATCTACCGCTGTTTGGCCTCTCCGTTGGTCCGAATGGCCAAACGCTAACGCCGGTTTTACTACAGAATCCGGCCTACTCCCCTCCTCAGAAAAATGAACCCCCCAAACAAGGGGAGGGGGATTAATTAATTTATTAAATCGGTTGATATGGTTTCTAGGGTAAGGTAAGTTTTTATGGAATGACGACTCACGCTTTTTTAATGATCTTTTTTATGGTTATGCTGGCGATGATAGGTGGATCTGCTTTTTTTTCGTTCGTGAAACTATTCCTCAAGCAAGGCAGCCGATAAGTCATCGAAGGGTTTGTGTGAATAATAGAATGGTAAGCATTACTCATTTGAAAGTTTCCCACGGTGATCTAATGTATTTCTTTTTCTGATGGTTCCTGACGTACTGGAGTTATAACATTTGAATTTCTCTTACATTCTACGTTTCCGGTACCATGATACTTTCTGTTTTGTCGAGCCCTGCTTTGGTCTCTGGTTTGATGGTTGCACGTGCTAAAAATCCGGTACATTCCGTTTTGTTTCCCATCCCAGTCTTTCGCGACACTTCAGGTTTACTTCTTTTGTTAGGTCTCGACTTCTTCGCTATGATCTTCCCAGTGGTTCATATAGGAGCTATAGCCGTTTCATTCCTATTCGTTGTTATGATGTTCCATATTAAAATAGCGGAGATTCACGAAGAAGTATTGCGCTATTTACCAGTGAGTGGTATTATTGGACTGATCCTTTGGTGGGAAATGTTCTTCATTTTAGATAATGAAACCATTCCATTACTACCAACCCAAAGAAATACGACCTCTCTGAGATATACGGTTTATGCCGGAAAGGTACGAAGTTGGACTAATTTGGAAACATTGGGCAATTTACTTTATACCCACTATTTCGTCTGGTTTTTGGTTCCTAGTCTTATTTTATTAGTAGCCATGATTGGGGCTATCGTACTGACTATGCATAGGACTACGAAGTAAAAAGACAAGATGTATTCCGACGAAATGCTATTTCTTTCAGGAGGACTATAATGAGGAGGACGACAGACCCACTCACGATCTACTAAAAGGAAAGTAGCCCGGGAATATTGGTTCAAATCCAATTCGTGAGCACAAAAGAGGTAGAGGCGAGTACTGTACTACACGAGCTCGTAAACTAAATCCGTGGTACCCAGCAAGAAAAACAGATGCAGCAATCAAACTCAATAGGTAACGCGCTAGTGCTTGTTTCCGCTCTTCGAGGGCCTCGATTTGCGCCAGCAGAGACGCTATCTTCCTTCGCATCCATCCTGCCTGCCGGGCACAGTCCCAAAAGCCAAGAAGATTAGCTGATACCCGAGTGGTTTCCCCCCAACAGACAACAGCACCAGTCTCTTCTC